>MU225942.1:338565-367601 GCA_018584345.1 Thuja plicata
TATATATAAAATTTAATTTTATTATTAATATTAATTTTATTTTAATTAATAGTTATTTACAAAAATAAAATTATTATAGAATTATATAATACTTTTATATTATATATTATAGAATAATATATTATATATTAGAAATTTTAATAATTTTATATATATTACATTATATATTTTAGAATATATAATAATTATATATTATAATATATTGTAATTAAAATTTGTAATCAATAAAATATAATAATAAAATATTAAATAGAGTATTATAAAAATATACTATATTGTAAATTAAAAATCTAATTTCAAAATAAAAGAACAGTTAACCAATAGAAATACCACCTCATTCCAACAGAGTTATAATATCTTAATGAATCTCCCAATATCTATTGACCTATCAAGTGATCGTTTTCAACTAAATTAAAACTATAAATAAATAAATTTTAAAATCCAATATAAATAAATAAATGAATATTAAAATCTAACGTGCACAATTTTAAATAAACTCCCGGTGACCAGATAAAGACAAAACAAAAGACAGCTGTCAGACCTGGTGGGAATCTAGTCATCCAAGGCGGGAACAGTTTTTTATTTGTCGTTCCTGCCCAAACGGTGTGCAACGAACTAAAAACGTAAAAGTTGAAGAGTTTTGGATTGCATAAAGAAAGAAAGAAAAGGTAGCGGTCAATCAAGGGAGTGGAGAGAGCTTTCAATAAAAAGAGTGAACTGTGTGAGCAAGGGAGGAGGGTGTTGTGAGAAAGTTGTGATAGGGTGAGAGAAGTCAGCAGGAAAACAAAATGAAAGTGTGCTCTAGAATGTGAAAAGAGCTAACAAAGAGAGGAAAACCACACTCTAGTTCGATGAAGATATGAGCTGGAAAGAATGTGTGGGTAAGAGAAGAGTATCAGAAATAAAGACAAAGCATAAAGTGTGCATTAAGAAAAAGAGGAATTCAAAGCTACAGAGGAAAAGAATAAGGCATAACTTATAAAAAGAGTGAATTGTGCAAGCAAGGGAGGAGGGTGTTGTGAGAAAGTTGTGATAGGGTGAGAGAAGCCAGCAGGAAAACAAAATGAAAGTGTGCTCTAGAATGTGAAAAGAGCTAACAAAGAGAGGAAAACCACACTCTAGTTCGATGAAGATATGAGTTGGAAAGAATGTGTGGGTAAGAGAAGAGTATCAGAAATAAAGACAAAGCATAAGGGTGCATTAAGAAAAAGAGGAATTCAAAGCTACAGAGGAAAAGAATAAGGCATAAGTTATAAAAAGAGTGAACTGTGCAAGCAAGGGAGGGGGGTGTTGTGAGAAAGTTGTGATAGGGTGAGAGAAGCCAGCAAGAAAACAAAATGAAAGTGTGCTCTAGAATGTGAAAAGAGATAACAAAGAGAGGAAAACCACACTCTAGTTCGATGGAGATATGAGCTGGAAAGAACGTGTGGGTAAGAGAAGAGTATCAAAAATAAAGACAAAGCATAAGAGAGCATTAAAAAAAGAGGAATTCAAAGCTATAGAGGAAAAGAATAAACAGTTGAGGTTAAGAAGCAGTGAAACAGAAAAATGATTTGGCTAAGAGTGGATAGATGATACAAGAGGAATATGTAGAGAAACTAGATAGGGAAAAAAAGAATTAATTTGTGGAATAATAAGTTCCATGGTAGCATTGAAATGATTCACCATGAAATTAAATAAACTTTGAAAAAAAAAATTGTAAACAATGTTTGATTATATTGATAATTAGATTAAGATTGAACTTAATTATAGTTACAAAACTTTCTCAATTTGATAAGACAAAATTTCTTATGTAGATCCTAAGAACATGTAATAAGAATATCAAAAAGGCATTTACTTCAAACTTGCTTGTTTGTAAGGGATAAGCAACATTAATGACAAAGAATGGTCTTTCATTCAAATTTATTACACATACATGTTGTTGTGTGAATTTTATTTGTGCATTCGTATGCTGAAGAATTTTGTGTGCGCTATTTATGAAATTCTTTGGCAGTGTACCTAAAATATTATAATTAGCAAACCTTTAAACTTACCCATCATAGGAGGAGTTCCATTTGTGCTAGAAGTCTATGAACAATGTATTTTCTTATAAAATTGAGGTTAAGCCCTAAATTATACATGTCAAACTATGACAAAGGTGAAGAGAATTTGTCTGCACCCTCCTTTGCTATTATCATCGCTACAACCAATATCTATCTACATGGTACTCTTACCACTATTGTATATTTGTACGACAATGAGAGAAAACTTTACAGTCTCACCTATTGTTTGCAGAGGAAGAGGCATCTTCCCAAGAATAACTTCTATTCTCTTTGTTCGCTTGCCATTAACCCAAGCAACAACCAGATCACCTAGCATAGTGAGCAAATACCCCGCAGTCCCAAGCATGAACGCAAAGGAATACTCATTCTTCGTCAAATCTTTAAATGTTTCTGCAGAATCCTTCAAGAAATGCATTAAGGGCTTCTCATCACCATTCTTAGTGCTTGTCGATCCAATACAGTTTATGGGTATTTTTGCAACAATGGCTCCACATATTTCTGGTTTGCAAAGCTTATAAGTAGTTTGATTAGGGTAACCCTGCTTCTGTACACTGGTTCAATGAACATGATTTCAGTTTTCATTATTTTTTAATGGAACTGACATCTAGCAAATTACCGAGAAAGTAGAGATTATAGTGAATGAGGTACATATGCATCAGAAGTAGAACAACTAGTGATTGCTACCTTGTTTTCCCTTCTTGTATTTACCTGGAAATAGTTTAACAATGTCAGAAAACCATTTAGGAGGGTGAGACAACTTTTATGGCAGGTAGTACACGAGCTTCCTCACAGGGGAAGCCTATCGACTTAATTAAATAGAGTTTTTTCTCTTTAAGTCAAACATCTAGCTCACTGAAGTTCTTCTTGTCAAGTTTTGATTGTTTCCAAATCAGGTAATGTTTATAAATACTAATGACGAAATAAAATGCAATACGTGTCTGTGTAACTAATTATTTACCGGTTTGCACTGAAATAAGTGTAATGATTAGACAATAGTAATTTATATTTTCTACAAAAAAAATTATAATAATGTTAATATGGAATTGGAATTTTTCTCTTCGCTAATTGATATTATTAAATAAAAAAAAACTATATCTAATATTAAGAAAAATACAATAAAATAAAAATTGCATTGTTTTAAAAATAAAATTAAATAAATAAGAATTTATATTTTTAAAATGGACATATGTTTTAAATATAGGTTTTAAAGAACCTTACTTTCTTTATAAAATAATTATTTCACTTTTAAAAAAAAAGGAAATTCCTATAACAAGAATCTAATAACCAAACACATGTAATGGAAAATTACATATATTAAAATAGAATATGGCATAAGGAGACGCAGTGGCCCAGATTTAGAGCTGGCAAAGGGGCCAAAGTAAGACAGTGTCACCCCTTTGCAAGCAAACTATCACACTAGATGACATGGAGAAATACTCATATGTTAGGGTTTTCAAAAGAAAATTCACATCAATTTAAGCTATTACAAGAAAAATATATTAAATCTGTGTCCTACTTCTCAGTCTATCTTTAACTACCCACCTCCACATAAAATATTAAAAAACATGCACAGAGCTCAGCTTTCACATTCAAACTCTAATCTTTGAGTTCAATTTTTGTATAACCATCTTTCCTTCTTTTAACAAACGTGTTCTTTTCAGACTCGTGCCACCAAGCCACTTGATACGTAGAGGAAGATGGTGTGCCTCCATTACCAGAAACATGTGTGTCTTCTTCCTTACAAATGAAAACTTCACTACATGTTATGGCAGTGACTATGTGGCTATAGAATTACTCTTCTCACCTATAAAAAATGACCAACGTGACATTCTATAACACAACTTTCAATACAAAGTGATACCAATTTAATGAATCAAAAGCAAGGCAAAGAATAAGAATTTGAGAGTCATTTAAATAATAACAATTGCAAAATACAATAAGGACTAAGAGTTAAGAAATAGCGGAGCGGAAGAGACCGAGCACGGTGGGGTTTCATAGGCACCATGGGTTGTGTTATTATGGAGGAGAGGAGTACAGCGTGGTTGGCCTTTTAATGGGCATTTTCAAACTGGCTTTAACAACAAAACATGATTTCATAACAATGCTTGGCAATCATTGAAACAAGCATGGAAGATTCCGAGAAATAATGGGTGCGATTCTTAGCTACATGAAAGTGAGAACAACCATCATTAGAGATTGGAGACCAGGGATGGTTGGGTTTTGCGAGCATGAGGATAAATGAACCAGTTGATTTCAAAAAAATTGAGAAGAATTTTTGGAGACCGAAAGTGCAGGGCTTGGAGATGCAACCAGGTAAGGTAAGTCCTAACACTGAACACACTATAGTGGTTTCCCTTGTGGTTGAAAATAAGGAATGGAAAGACTTTGTCTCGCTTTTGAAAGAAAGGGGTTTGTCCCTTAAATGGAGTGGCCCCTGGACGACTTTCCAAAGGATTTGAAACTGGTGCAATGAGCACTGGGGGAAGCCTACATTCTCAAAACTCTTCCCAATGGTTTCTATTCAGTTATTTGTCCTAGTGCCAAAGATAAGGAAGGGATTTTAAGAAGTGGCCCATTCATGATGGAAGGCAAAGGCTTTTACATAAAGGAGTGGGCTCAAAATCTCAACCCCAAAATGCCATTGATGGACGAGGTGTTGTTATGGATAAGATAGTATAATTTACCCCATGAATACTAGGATTTGAAAACCCTAAAGATTATTGGGGACAAATTGCAGGTGTTTGTAAAAAAAACATTAAGCCTTAGATACTAAGGAGTTTAGTATGTGATGTAGGAGCATCCTAGGGTAGTTGGAAATCTTGCTCAACCAAAAATATGTTTGCTTTTGTTCTTTAGCTTGTTTGGAGACTACTCGGTGAAGTGCTCAGTTACCCTGTTGCTTGGGTATGCTTTACCCGAGTTGGTTTCAGTTGCTCAAGTATGCTTTCCCCAAGTTGGTTTATGTTGCTTGGGTATGCTTTCCCTGACTTGGTTTATGTTTCTCGGGTATGCTTTCCCCGAGTTGGTTTCTGTTGCTCGGGTATGCTTTCCCCGAGTTGGTTTCTGTTGCTCGGGTATGCTTTTACCGAGTGGTTGTTGTTTTTCGATGATCTCTTCCCGAGTTGTTTATCCTGATCTGGCCGACTTCTGTATTTAATTTTCATGGCGTAATTAATGTGGACTTCCTCATTGGGATATTGTGTGGACCTAAATCTGTGTTGGTGCATTCTCCTATGTATTTTGTTATTAATTGTAGTCGACTGGTGCATTTAATATATGTTCATTGTAGAGTGTATGGCTGACTGGGTCATTTAATTACTATTTACAGGCCGACTTGTGGCAAGTGTGTGTAAAAGGGATTTTAGGTTGATGTTTATGTTAGGATCTGAGAAATACTGATCCGATTACACCCAAGAACAACTGCATGCAAAATACCTATTACAGGAAGAAAGCATAAAGAAGGAAAAAGATGAAGAACTCAGAAGTTACTCAAAATGTGAGAGCGAAATTATAATCTGAATTAATGAACAATAATTACAGAGTTCAACCTTAAAAAGGTGAACAAAACCCTAAAAGGTAAAAGCTAGGTTTGCACTTTAATAATTAATAAAAGAATTAATTATTAATGCACCTAAGAGAAAGCTTAAGCACTAAAGAGTAATAAAACAACTTAACATTGTATCGTTTCCTTTTTTCTAAACATTGTATTCATTCTTTTTCTGTAGCTTTTTTGCAAATGCACTGAGATAAAGTGCCATCTAATGCATGCTTGGGATTCTATTGTACTCGCACTACATTATAAAGTGTCATGGGGGGGTTTTGATGTTTGCTTTATTTGCCATCTACTTTTGTCAAGTGAGTGTCCCTTCCACGACATTAGCCTCATGTGTGTCAGCGACTGATCATCCTCGACACATACTTTATTTGTGTTTTTACATTTTTCATCATGCAACATTTCTTGGCAATCTATTTCAGTGTACCTGTCATACCTCTCCTTGGTATGGGGGGTATCACCTATTGGTTCTAATGCTTCCCTGGTTCGATGCAGTGATCTATGTATTCAATATTTGTTCCTATGTACTAGGCGGATGCAGTGGCTAGGTACCTATGCATTTCGGTGAGATGGATCATTTACCATATGGACACTCTTCTTTCATTCATGTTTGGAGGCATTCTTCCATCTTTGATTGATCAACTCTTCAGGCTTTGTTTACAGTCTTCTCTACCTGATCATGTTCTATTATAGTGGAGGTTCCAGCAGTTACTTTTCGACAGTGTTTGCATCTTCTTGCTTCAGAGGTGTTCTACATGTTCCTTCTTTGTTCCTATTTTCTGGGACATTCTCTAGTTTGGAGGCTTCTTCAGTCCTTCTCAAGGCTTCATCTCTTTTTAGAGTAGGGTTTTTCCCATGTGGTTTTCTCTATTTCTCCTCTTTACAGAGATTTTGTTGTACTTGGGTACCTGATCAGGCCTTGTTGCCGGGACCCATCTTTCCTGCTTTCATAGCTGTGCTAGGTTAGCTTACCTTCTAAGCTTCACTTAAGGGGGGGTGTTAGAGTAATCATTTATTAATTAAATCATGTTGATTTAATTAGTTAAGTTGTTTTATTACTCTTTAGTGCTTAAGCTTTCTTTAGGCACATTAATAATTAATTCTTTTATTAATTATTAATGTGCAAACCTAGATTTTACCTTTTAGGGTTTTGTTCACCTTTTTAAGGTTGAACTTTGTAATTATTGTTCATGAATTCAGATTATAATTTTGCTCTCACATTTTGAGTAACTTCTGAGTTCTTCATCTTTTTCCTTCTTTATGCTTTCTTCCTGTAACAGGTATTTTGCATGCAGTTTCTCTTGGGTGTAATCGGATCAGTATTTTTCAGATCCTTCAGTTTAGAGTGGGGGGATAGACAGAGGTATGGAAAGATCGATAAAGGATGGCAGAATAAGATAATAAGCTGAAAGATTATAAGTTGTTGCAGATAGTTGTAAGTGGGTAGACAGAGATTGCAGATTGCTTGGTGGCTTACGAGCACAAGTTTAGATCTCGTTTCTTCCACTTAGTTATAGGGTAGATGGATAAGGTTGGATCCTGCGAGATCTTGTTGAATCTGTTGATGTAATTGGCCATAACCGGGAACGCCTTACAACCCAGCATATTGCATGTAATTGGAATTATGAGATAATATAAGTTGATATTGATATATCTTGTGTTGTGTTTGTTTTCCGTTGTCATTCTTGTTGTTGGCTGCAAGTTTGGATAATCCTTATTAGATCCTCCGAGTTTGGACCGCACCAGTATGTATGCATGAATCTAAATTTTATGGCAGGCATGTCATCCTCTACCCAAGATAGTGGAACTAAAATCTGGGGAAGGTGTTTGGAAACAATACATAGTAGTTGAAGAGTTAGCAGAAATATTCTCAGAGTGTAAAGGATATGGCCATCCAACAAGGGCATACCCATGAAGAACAAAAGGGAAAGCATGGAACTGAATTCTCTAGACGATCTTATTATAGAAAAGGAAAGTGCAGTACAATCGGAACATAGTTTTTCCTAGAGGCTCTAGACAAACAAATACTCTAAAACTGTGGAGAACCAGTAGTGTTTAAAGGTGATACTTTTTATGGTGAGGGAAGGCTTGGAGACTTTACAAAGGATAGTTTTCTGCTAGCTGAGAACTTTAAAACTATCAGTAATACTCAGGTAGACAAGGGATCCTTGGTACCTCAGGTATCGCAATAGAATGTAGAGATGCAAACAAGGGAATACCAGACGTGAAAGACTCTGAGATGCCAAATGATAGCAGATTGAATAATGGACTTTTTGCAAGCTCCAATGAGGTGGAGGTTGGCAATGTTGGTGGTAGTTGTGTTTCAAACCTTCCACAACTGAATAGTACAAAGAATGTTATAGAAAATGGGAATCTCCCAGACTGTGGTGGGTGTGTAGCTAGTGCTCATCTTCTAAATGAGTCAAGTCCTTCCAATGAAAAAAGGATGGACTCACCTAACCTGCAGATGGAGAAGTTGGATTATGTTGGGTTTGTCTCAACTTTTTATGGGGCAAGCTCAAAGGAGTGTGAGCCACCTCTTTCAGAGCATAATGAAGATAAGGGACTGCATGGTACTCAATACCCTTTTGATGAAAAGGAAATAATTGAGTCAAATGATCCTATGTTTAAAGACATCCAAATCTCTTCGATCATAAATTTAGAAAATTCCTTTGAGGAGGAAAGAGAGGGTGGAGATGGGTCTTCCTCAAAATCTAAATCAACATCAGGTGAGGAATGGGGGGGGGGTGTGATGATCTTGGTTTAGAAGCTTCCATGGGTATTGCGGAAAAGAGATTGTTGTCACAAACTGCTACAAATCAAGTCAAGAATAAGGTTGGGGAAAAGAACAAATGAGGACATAATTCAGCTTTAGCTAAATTGGAAATTGTAGGTAGAGCAGTTCGCCAACCCAAATTAAGATCGTAAAAAGGGTACCATTATCCCCGAAGGAAATGAAGGTCCTTTCTTGGAATTTCAAGGGTTGCAATGCCCCTAACAAGATCCATTTGATCAAGAGATGTCTTGGTCAAACTAGACCTAAAATAATATTATTACATGAACTAAAGCTTAGTAGTGATGATGTTATTTCTTTTTGTAGGTAGTTTAGTAGATCGAAATGCTCTATTATGGAATTTATAGGCACCTCTAGAGGTCTAGACATCTTATGGAAACTCAAGGTAATTTACATACAAGTCAATAGAATAGAAAGATCTTTGCAAGGGATTAGTGTTATGTCCAAATAGCTTCAGGCTAGTCTTTTCCTTATTAATGTTTATGGCCCCAACAATACTAAAGTACTCATAGAAGTATGGATAGACATTACTGATGTCCTCCTAATGGAAAAAGATAAGTTGTTTATGCTGGGAGGAGATTTTAATACCATTTTAAGGCCCCCAGACAAGAGAGGTGGTGCACATTGGATGAGTCAGAAGCAGAAGGATTTTAGTGATTTTGTGACAAATAATGACATGTCGGAAATACACAATTTTACTTGGACTAACATACATAAAGGTTTTCTAAATATAGCAAAAAATCTTGACAGATTCCTTCTTGCAGGCATTTGGGTTGATCAACAGTGGAAGTTTTATGCAAACATTCTTCCTCTTATGAGCTCTAACCATTATCCAATCAACTTAAGGATCTAAGAGGAAGAAGCACCTCAATGATGCCCCTTTAAATTTGGGAAGATGTGGCTAAGGGTGGATGGTCTGAAGGATCTGATTTATGAATGGTGGACTAAGGCTCCAGTGAGGACTGGGAATAAAGCCTTTATCTTTTTTAAGAAGTTACAACACATTAAGGAACAACTGAAAAGATGGAATAGAGAAGTGTTTAAAAATATTTTTACTAAGAAATGAAAAATTGAGCAGGAATTGGGGGCACTACATTCCAGAATCATAGACAGGGGAATGCAAGAGGAATATTTGTTGTAGAGAAAGAGTGGAACAAAGAGTATTCAGAAATTATGGTAAGGGAAGAAACATTTTGAAGACAAAAAAACTCAAGAGACTTGGCTGAAGGAGGGGGGTGATAACAAAAAATTCTTCCATAACTCTTTCAAAGCTAGACAATGTTTTAACAAAATATACTCTATTCAGAATCAAGTGGGGGTGACACTAACAGAGAAAGATGACATCTATAAAGAAGTTGTGAGGTGCTTCTCAGATACTTTTAGGCTGACCCAACTAGTAAATCAAAATGATTGAGACATTCTAGAGAACATACATGTATGTATTAATAATGAGCAAAATGACATGTTGATGAAGTCTATTACAATGGAGGAAGTTAAGGTTTTTGCTTAGGAGGGGATAAAGCGCAAGGCTTAGATGGATTCTTGACCATTTTTTTTTCAAAAGTTATGGGACATCTTTTCTTTTGATTTGTGGGAGGTTGTTGAAGAATCGAGGGCTGGTGGATTTGTTTTAAAAGACTTTAATAATACCTTCATTGATCTCATTCCAAAGAAGGGTGATCTTAGCACATTTAGTGACTTTCACCCTATTTCCTTGTGTAACATAATCTATAAGATCATCTCAAATGTGGTGGCAAACAAATTAAATGGTCTTTTAGATAATATCATTTCCCCTAAACAAGTGGTTTCTCACAGAATATATCAATTTATAAAGGGGTGATTGTAGCACATGAAGAAATATATTCCATTTGAAGAGCTCGTACAGAAAGAGTGTTGGTGAAGTTGGACAGCTAGAAGGCCTATGATGTGGTAAATAGAGACTTTTTTATTAAAAACTTAAAAATTTTAGTTTTTGTGATGCTTGGGTTAATTGGATTAGTGACCACATATATCCTCCTCGCTTTTCGGTCTTGGTTAATGGGATACCGCAATATTTTTTGAGTTCAAAAATGGGCTTAGACAAGGGGATCCAATTTCCCCATTTTTCATTATTATGGTAGATGCCCTAGGCAAATTGATTTCTGAAAAAAGAAGAGAAGGAAGTTGAAAAGGTGTCAAGGTGGTGGTTGGTGTTCCATCTCCAGTTTGTTGGTGACACCCTTTTATTTGTTGTACCCTCTTTTTGAGAAGTGAGGATTATGAAGGAAATTTAAGATAAATACAATAGGGCATCATGGTGGTGCATAAACTGGAGAAAATCCAAAATTTCCTTTTCAATACTCTAGGTCAGAAACAGAGGGAAATATGCTCAATTTGGGGGATGAGGATGGGCTCTCTCTGTGGAAAGTACTTGGGTATCCCCCTCTTTGGATGCGCTTGAAGATCAAATATTTGGAAAGAGTTGGTGGACAACAATTTCGGTAAAATGGATGGTTGGAAGAGCAGATGGTTATATTCAGCGAGGAGGATTCTAATGCTAAAAATTGTTATTTCTGCAATACCATTCTTCTCGATGATGTGTCTGAAAATCCCAAAAAAATATAATTAGAATGGTGGAGCAAAGGATGAGGAATTATTTTTGAAAAGGTGCTAATGATTAGGATAAAATTCTACTACTAGCATGGGAGAAAATTTGTATGTCAAAATAGTGTGGAGGTGTAGGTCTAAGAGATTGGAAAATCATGAATGAGGCTTTGAGTGCAACACTTTTTTGGAATATTTACACCCAACCTAATCAATTATGGGTCAAAATTTTGAAATTGGAGTAATTAGATTCCATGGATAACAATAGAATTTTAACAATAAGAAATCCCCCTAGGCTCATCTATTTGGAAATTTATAGTCTCTTGCAGGTAGGTTATCATGGATCACATCACATGAAAGATTTGAGATGGTCACTAGGAAAAATTTTAGGATGATTCTTGGGAGGGTTATCCAACGCTGACTGATATGGGTGATCTAAATTATCTTATACAATGGTGTTTGATGAATTGGGGTGAAAATGTATGTGATTACTTGGAGTTAAAGAGGGGGCCTTTGGGAGAGGAATGGACTTGGAAATATTTACAAAAAATCAATCTTCCAAAGCAACAATTGAATCAATCAAAGGAGATTTTTAATTTGAGGAATTTGATTACATCTAGTGAAGAAGACATGGTGATATAGTGTGGAGCCCTAAATGGGAATTATTCAGTTAAATTAGGATACCAGTTTTTAGATAGATGTCTCAGAGATGAGAGTTGGCCAGTTAGTTTATGTTGGGGCAAGGAATGTCTTCCAAAAGTGGGAACCATTGCCTAGCTGGCAGATAAAAGGAATGATACTTACCGACGAAAGAAGGAGAATGTTGGGATTTTGTGGGCCAACAAAATGTGTAATCTGCTAAGAAGTATAAGAAACTATGGATCACGTGTTGCTAAATTGTAACGCGGCATCATATTTTTGGGAGTTGATAATAAGGAAATTGGGCTGGCAGGGACTGATACCGGACACATTGAGAAAACACTTTGAGGGTTGACCTTTAGGAGGCAATAAATCTACTCTCTCTAGTATTTGTAAAATTTTCCCATTGATTGTAATTTGGGAGATTTTGAAGGAAAGAAATAGGTAATATTTGTTGAGAAGGAAGAGAGTAAAGAGAGGTTAAAAGCAAGGATTAATCATGCAATTGAAGAAATTGTTGGAGCTACAGTGTCCCAGTATTTTAATCCAAAAATCTCATTTATATCGGAGGATAAGTAGATTCAGATGGAATGGTCGGGGATCAAAATCAGTTATTGGGCTTAGTTGGGTTAATCTAGTGTCTAAGGATTGTGATGTGATTGAATGAAAAAAACCAAAGGAGGAGTGATGGAAAGTTAACTTTGATAGGGCGTCAAAAGGTAATCCAGGTTTGTCAGGAGTAGGTTTTATAATCTGATACTGGAATGGAAAAACCATGGAAATGGGCGAAGAGATTAGATGAAGGTAAAAACAATGTAGAAGAAGTCTAAGAAGGTCTAATGGATATACAAGTGGCAAAGATGATGGGAGGTACAAAGTTACATGTTGAAGGGGATTTTCTTATTATTATTCAAGCTATCATAAAAGGAAAGGCAAATGCATGACACCTTCAAAAATACATAATTGATTTAATCACTAAGGTTTTAACTTCGTTTGAAGATTTTAAATTAACACATGTAAGGAGATTAAGAAATAAAGAGGCAGATAAACTTTCAAACTGGGCGTTATCCTTTGAAATTATAGGCAAAACAAGGATTGAATACTTTTGATCAATCTCAAAAGATGATTTAGGCGAAGAGACAAGTAAGATGAAGCATTAATGAGACTGTAGTTTTCTTTGGGTTTTGACATATTGGCTATGTTTTCCAAAAACCAAAAGGTTGTAGAAAGGCCGACAAAATACTCAAAGGACATCACATTTACTTTGGGAATGTTATCATGGATTTTTTTTTAATTCACTTCATTATTGTCAGTGGGGTAGAGAATGTGCATAGGTCTTGGTGGTCGTGAAGGGGGTCAACTCTAGTAGAAGAAACCATGGAAACCACATTCACTTTGAGGGCGACGAAGCAACAAAATCCATTTTTTAGCCTTGTGAACAAGAAAAGATTGGAAGGCATGTTCCTCTACAAAGATGAGAGGCTGGTGCAATGTCCGCACTTGATTTTGCTGGTGTACTGAGAGGGGAGGGGTGAATCAATACCTCTAAAACTTTTGTATCTTTTAACCTTTATCCTTTAAGTAATCAATTGTTTATCCAATCATATGTTCTATACTATCTTGATGTAAGATATATCAATCCTTTAACTTAATCAAACATGTGAACATTCATAGAAACATTCATGAAAGTAATTGACACATAACACAAGATATGATAACGCTGAAAACTCATGTTAGGAAGTAAAAACTGCGTTGGGGATGACACCCACAAATTCTTTACTATCTGCATATTGGAAGGGGCTAGTTAAGGCTTACAATTTGATCACTTCTAATGATCTACCATGTTAGGAGTATTTGTGGAGACTTGTTAAAGTCTACTATGTTAAGAGCTTTTGAAACACTGTTTAGTGTGCACTTGGTTAAGAGATTTACAATTGGATGGTTAAATCCACCTTCCTTGAAAGGATTTTTACACTTTGCCTCACTTGTTAGAATGTAAGAAAATTACACTCTGACCTGAGTGTATTCAATCTCCTATTGCTGATTACAGATCTAGTTAAGATTACATGTATAAGTGTATCACCTAATGTGATTGAATAATACCTTTGTTTCTCGGTAGCCTCTATTCTTGGTTCTTGATAACCAAATTCACCTTTTGTTGTTCTGGTTCTTGAAACTTCCAATCTGATCCATAGATGTGCTCGTAGGCTTCATTCATCCTCTCATCCATAATAGTGAATGATTACAACATCTATTTATAAGATAGATTGACCTAATTAAGTTTCACGTAAAACAATATTAACTCTAAGATCATAGGTTTACAACTTGACCTTGATTCTTTAGTCTATGTGTTTTAAATCATTTAGACTGATTAAAACACTTACAATAATGTTTCTTGTCCCTAAAGTAATGGTTTTAAAACAAATCAAGACTCTATAAATAGAATAAGAATGTTTTATCTGACATGGAAGTCAGATCCACTTTTTGCAAGCTTCATCTGACTTTTAGTTTCTGTTGGTCAGTTATGCTTTGAAGTCAATTAGATTGTCTCTCAGTGTTCCTTGCTTGAACTCTCTCTTAGGTTCTACTTCGACTATTCTCTCGGTTTGCACTTTGTCCTGCTTGTCGGGTTCCACTGTCAGGTTCCTCTTTATCCTTTTCACTTTGCATTTTCGGTTTACACACAAAACTGTGTTGTCAGTTTTCTTTGTACTTAGCAATTTTTGGTGATCTTTGATATCTGTATTTTCTATTTTCTCTTGTCTTGTCTTTCAGTGTATGTTTAACGAAAGTGTTCTTTGCATACTAATGGCAAAATAATGTCATCAAATTTTAGGGGTGATTTTTTTATCAACTTAGACACCGACATCGCACAAACATGGACATTTACTCTATGATTATGGTGTGGGGACTCGAACTAGGGGGATCACAAGAAATTGTAAAAAACATGATGGATGCAATTTTGCCAACGAAATGTCTAGTGGGGTTAGATTTAATTCTCAAGTGGGTGGTCTCGGGGAAAGGAATTAATATGAGTGAAGGAATGGAGTACCTGGAGAATGAAGATAGAAGTAGTTACATCCCTTTCATCTGGGGACTAAAGGGAATATTAAAAGAAGATATAACATTATAGGCTAGCTGTGGGTGGGAGGCATTAAAGCAATTCATAGATCTCATGGAATTATAGGCGCAATCAGATGAGGCTAAGGCCATAGCATGTGTAAAAAAACCTAATGTGTCGAGGGGGCACTCGAAGAGAAAGAGGCATGCGACAAGGTTGGAATGGGGAGCTTAATTCTTGATGCGAACGGGAAGAATTATCATAGTGGATGTTAGGTTCCAGTGACTTTACCTCTATTTTTTTAGGTTTTTGAATGCATGTTGGAATTTTGGTTTCCACCTAGGGTATAACTATTAGATAGGTTAATCTATCGGGATGATGTAGTTTCAATTTTAATGTGTAATTTTTCAAATGTAGCAGGAGTTGTAGAAGAAGAAAATTCAGTACGTGGTTTTTTGGTTGATGTAATAGTGGGATAAGGATTAGGATTGGGTTTGATGAAGGGTAGTCATGTTCAAGCACTTTTATTACAGACTTTTTATGTACCTTTTTTGATTAATTAAAAAACAAACTATGATTACAGATCAAAAAACCAATCGTAGAATGCAATGTTAACATAAAGAACATTGACAATCATTATTGACATGTATAAGAAAATAACTTACAATAAGTAAAAATAAACAATTTAATAATTCAATACATATATTTTCTATCCATGATTTAGTAAGGCAATACACTACGAAAATGCTAAAATAATTAAATTGTGCAATGCAATGTGCATTGCAATAAGTATTAGAAGAAAAATAGCAAGGCTAATGATATTGTTTACAATCCCAGCTTTAGACCATTAGACGCTCGTATATATATAATAGCACAAATTGATACCTATAATAAGTCACCATGGAATCAAAATGGCCCAAAATCCATACTAATAGAACCTGAATAGCTAGGTAACTACAGGAAAATCCCACTCATAAGGCGTGGGATATGGAAATGTCACATCCAAATTTTATTTCATACTGAATTTTTTAAACATTCCATAGAGATGGACAATGATTTTTAATAGATGGACAATGACAAATAGTTTTTTTGGAATACTAAACATGCCCAGCTGTGTCTAAATCTCTTTAGATTCATTCTCACTGGATCAGGAAGATCAAGTTGTCTTAGGCCCAAAAAATGTGCACTTGAAAAAAAATTTCAACTCACAATTTGTATTTCCATTCAAAAGCTACAAACATGTTGTCTCGAGCTCTTGAATTTTATTGTGAATATTCTTTGTAGTCTCTCTTCGCATTATATATCCAACACAATACACTTCAAAATTTATCATATTTGGAACTTATTTCTATTTGCTAAAACTTATTTCATTTCCACGATTTATAATATCTTATCCAGCTCCAAATGTTGCTATAACAAGGTAAACTATGTACAGGGAATGATAATTATTAGTACAATTGCATTAAAAAGATAATGTTAAAACAGTTTGAACATGATTTTATGTTGGAATTATATTGGAGATTAGTAATCAGTAATGAATAATTTGTGTAGAGTACAAGTAATGAATAATTTGTGGTCATTGAAATCATAAGGTTCCATTTGGTAAAAGTGATTGAGGTTTCCTTTCAAGGTCATTTATGTAGTAATCGTGTATCTTTGTATATACGGAAATCTTTTTTTACAAGTTTTGTTAACCAGAAATTGTGACAAGTATTTATTTTTCATGTCATCTATGGGGGGCCTTATTTTTCTTTCATCCTTGAAAGCATATTTGAATATGATTTTTTGATCTTCGCTTCTAATTCTATCCATCTAATCCTTGTGTCAAGAAATATATAAATAGGATGGTAAAGTCATTTTCAAAATAGAAGTTTTTTGTACGCAACTTTATGCTAAAGTAAAATTATTCATTTCTCATTGGAAATGTCATCATTAAGGATAACTGTGATGGGTTTGTGCAACACAAGTTGGAACAAGAATTTTATTTATGTTTTCATTTTTTTCCTTGTGGAAATTATCTTTGTCAACATTTGATTTGAAGTTTACTTAAGTAAATCTTAATTTTCTTTTTGTTAATAAAATTCTACATAAGATGAATTTGTAAGACTATAACATTTTAAGGTGGTCGGAGTTTATAAACTTAACAAACCTTATAACTGAAATGAACTTATTGAAAACTATTTTAACAATAGACTTGATCCCATTAACACTTCTTATAGTTCATTAAAAGAGCATACTTTGATATAAAATCATATACAACAAAAAGATTTTATTTAAATTAAAATTATATATAACGACTGTATTCAATTAAAATTGAAATTGTATATTGCGATTGTATTCAATTAAAATTGAATACAATTTTAATTTTGAATTAAAATTAAAGTTGTAATGAGAGTGGGTAGCTGCACGAGGGCATCTGGGAAACTTTTGAGAGAATAATGCATAAAATCGTAAAGTTAATGTTGAGATACGCTAAATCCATAAAAAATATGAGAGTTTTTACGTGTGTTTTTTAATGCTCAAAACTATTAACATAGATTGACAACTCCGACCCCATGGCGATTAGCATTGGTAACTACTCTTTTACCAGTGCACATGTTTTATCTATGCTTCTACGTGTTGCAATCTCTTCTACAACTGACGTTAGAGCTTAAGGAGATTTGTATTCCTAGGAGGAGATGCAGGACTGTTTATCTGACTGCAGGGATAAGTTTTTAGTAGGCTATGTTGAATAGGTAGTCTTCTTCCTTGTTGAATTTTTGTAGTTTTAAGAATTTTTTGGTTGGAGTTCAATACAATCTTAAAGCTAGGTGGGGGAGCCATGGAGATTGGTGTCATAAACAACCTTGATTGCAGGGTATGCCCAAAATCGATAGAGCAGAGAGCCTTTGAAGATGTTTAGGATGATAGAATTCACTTGTGTTAAATCCAACTTGAATACCATTGTCATTGTTCTCCCTACATGTGGCTACTTAGAAGCTATGCAACAGGGTAACAAAATTCACGGCTACATAATTAAGAAAGGGTTTGAGTTAGATGTTTATGTCAAATTCTACCAATTTTTGTTTATATTGGCATTGTTGACAACATGAGACAGTTTCTACAGAATCTTGGGGTAAGTCATGGTAGCCATGATTTCAACGATTTTTTTGAAATTTGTACACAACCATATCATTTTTTACTATGTTTTATTTCAATTCAAAGCAATCATGTTGTTATATGCTAAATGAAACCATTGATTCTATGGTTTAATTTTTTTATTTTGTTCTATGATTTAAGATTTTTGCTTATTTTGTTTCTCTTGTTTTGGAGGTTATTTTTGTGACAAATGTTAACACAAAATTATAAGTATTGGATGTTTACCATATATTGTTGATCATATGATTGTAATGGATGCAAAAGCTATCAGCTTCATTCACAATTTGGTTCATTATACTGGCAAGGCGTGTAAACTGTTTGACAAAATGCCCTATAAGAAATCTGGTCTCATGGAATGTGATTAAAGTTGAACACAAAAGTCATTAGAAATGGATTTAAATATGTTACTGTTGTCAGAAATACGCTCATTGACATGTATGCCAAATGTCGAAACATAGAGTTTGCAAGCAGGGTGTTTGAAAAATGCATCAAAAGTAGACTTTTACCCACTACAGATTCAAATTAATGTCCGACCATGTGCCACAAAGTGTTCAGATATAAAAACATAGGTGTTTAAAAAATACCCAAATCCTGATTCTAACAAGGAAGTGGGCTTTACAACGATCAAAAAAGAAAAAGGAAATGAAAAGAATCATATGCAAGTAAATGATAGTGTTTGCAAATATTTAGAAAAACAAAGTTAAGGAAGATAGAAAACCTAGCCAATACAATTGTGCAAACTGAACCCTATTCCAAGCTAACCACAAAAACATAGCTTGTATATCTAATATCTAACAGAGACTACTAATTTTTATTTTTTAAATAAATATCGTGGTACGACTTGTAAAGCGAGGAAAGGTTTTCCCTAGTTAATCTACTAGCAATTGTCAAAAGAAAAGAAACGTTTAAATTTATGATGTTGCCATCAACATCCAACATTGGATGATAAAAAAGCAATAAAGTTTGTAGAAAATGACAAGATTTGTATGTATCCTATTGCCATAAATGAATTGAAAAGTGTATTGATTTACCGCATGCCACAACTGATTAACAAGTATGACTTTGTTACTTCAAAACAGACCTCCATAGATCAAAGCTCAAAGAGTTCAACAATACAGAGCAAGTTCAAAATTATAAGCTCCACAACTTAAATGCAAAGCAAAGCTCTGATGCATCAAGATAGTGACAAGGCTAACTTAAATTAAATATAGAAGCAACACAGAGATATTAATCATAAATTTAAAACCAATCTAGGCATCATAAGGCCTTGCAGCCAACTATGGAAACCACATGTCTACAATATCATAAAGATACCATTTATATAAATGAATTGTAGAAGAGGTTTTGTTATTTTATCATTGACTATAAGAAACTGAAAATCAATGATATCTGTCTATATTGATAATCCATGATAATAGAATAAGGCTTTTTGATTTTTTGTGAACTGCAGTTCTATTATCATGGACTATGAAGGCTTAAAATGCTAGAGGAACTTTTGTTAAACTGAAAATTAAATTCAAAGTTTAGGATGTATTCTATTATCATTATAGAAGATATAAATGATGATTATAAGCATTTAATACAGTGAATTTATTTTACGCAATGGTGGAGACAAGTGGCAAAAAACCAAAATAATATATGTTTGTGAGCCTGAGCAGTATTTAGTACAGGTGAACTGTAGAAGTATATATTATGTGCTATTTAAGAACAAAATTTTGAAAGCTGAAGCTGAAAGACAATAGAAGCATATAATGAAGTGTTCATTGGGGTGAGATGTATGCATGATATGTTCTATCTTCAAAATCTGGGACCTGCACACTAATGTGGGTATTGCAGCAAGGTTAGTATTGTTAAAGAAAGGTCAATGAAATGTAGACTGTGAAGCATGAAGAGTAAGAGTATAGTTACCTTAGTTATAGCATGTTTTGTGTATTCTTCGAGCGTATTGGCATGGTTGTGAGCATGGAAAGCATCAAGTGCATTACAAAATGGTTATAGTCTGTTTATGTAAACACAAAATTGAAGTTATCATAGAGAGAAGTAGCAAAAAACAAAAGTAGTATATGTTTGTGATCATTTAAACCTGCAAAGAAAAGAAAAGTTTAAATTTATGATGTTGCCATCAATTACTGATTCCATTTCCACTCTATCCTCAACTTCACTAATTAACTAGGAATACTTGCACACTACTTCCTCTACTTTTATTACAAGGTTTCTATCACATAAAATACTTTGACAGGAAGAGGCAAAAAGACATCTAGGAAAGTCATTAAAAAGAAGAGTTTAGGGCATCATAAAACAAAGAACACACTACAAAAAATTATAGGTTTAAAGGATAATACTAATAACCAGCTAGCCATTTAGTAACATCGAGAAGCAAAAACCTCCCCATGGATTTAAAATCAAAATCACATATTTCAATTCAAAATACAAGTGTTAAACTTAAACAAAAAATGAAGTAATCACAAAAATTTACAGCAGTTAGTTCGTTCATGGCAACTGGAAAAATATTACATATTTGCATGCCCAGGGTGTAGGCAATTGCCAAATCACAATGAAAAATCAAACCTAAAAGTATGATATGTTGCCAACGAAATAGTTTACATTTACAGAACAGCAAACCCAACCCAGTTTTCTAATCCAAAACCATTACAATACTCTTTACAGAAAGGAAATGCCCTAAAATCTTGTTTCGTTTCAAGAATAAAACACAAAGGGTATTGAAGTGGAAAACCCTAAGCCAAGAAAGAGGGGAAAATACTTTTTTTTTTTCATTTAGAGCCACAGCATCGCCAAATCTGTGCAACGATTTACAGATAATCCCAATATACAAGAAATTGTTACCTCTCCAACACATAAACAACATCCAAGTATTGTGCTCGGATATGTGGGTAGTAGGAAGCCTATCTATGCTCGGATATGCAGGTAATGGAGGGCGAATGTGTGAAAAAAAATAGAGAAACCAAGAATAAAGAGGAAAAAGATGGCAGCAATTAAATTTAATGCAAGAGTAAAGAGGACGGAGGATGACAACGATTAAATTTAATGAACATTTAATGATTCCCAGCTTTGCATTTAATATTAAACGACAAATTGATGTTTTGTAAATTTTCTGCTAATTAATCTTTTCAAATATTAATTTTCTCATTGCCTTTTTTGGTTTTAGCCAATAGAATTCTAAATAAAATGCATTTTCTAAATTTGTGAAATATGATATAATTATCAAACTTTAGAGAATAAAAACAATCTCCAAAAATTGTATAATCTGATTGGTCCAAATAAAATAAAAAATTGCATCTAATGAATGCAATAGATATCTGCCTATGGCAAGAACTAATAATCGTACAACTAGTTGTTTGCATGCAAGATCTAGTCTCATATATAAAAAAAGGGAGCATTAATTACAATAGCCTTCAAACAAAACACCCAAATTAAATTATTAAAAAAATAACATTAAATCTAAAGTAATGTCCATAACATTGTGGATTTTAAATTAGATTTTTAACATGTGTAAGAAAAATGGTAATAAATTATTTAAGAAAATCCAACTATTTTTTTATGGAACTAAAATATTAAATAAATGAATTTTCAGTTTTGAGTTTAATGTGGGGGATTTATTATTAGAGAAGTTATATGGGAAATTATAGCTTTCAAAAAACTATTTTTTAAATTTGCGCTTATTGAATTTCTTTAATTAACATTATATTTTTTATATTTATGTAAAATACTAGGTATTACTTTTAATTTAGTTAAAAATTTATGTGTTAATATTTATTTTTAATTTTATTGTATTAAATTAATTTAAATATACTGAAAAAAATACAATTAATAAAAAGTAAATATTAATTATAGTTATAATTTTATGTATAATATATACCAAAATTAAATTAATATGTACCATCTTGTAGTTGTAGTTAGGGTTAGGGGTGGTTAAAATTAGGGTTAGGGTTTGGGTCTAATTTATAGACATGTGTTGATTTATACCCCTAGTCTTGTTTTTGTTCTGTTGACCCCATGAATCTCAGGAGTGCATCCTTTCTTTGGAACTCATCGATATGTGCGACGCTTGGTTGGTCCCACTCTGTAAGTTCAGGGTGAACGAGTGGAAGGTCAATGAAGTTAATGGTGATTTGGCGAAGGACAAAAATGCCTAGGAAGGTTTCATCATCAAGGATATCATCATAGGATCTCTTAACTTCCTCTTCAAGGATGTCTTCATGAACTTCAACAATTTTATCGAGGTTATTACAGTAGGTATAGTTATTCGTATTGGTTCCCCCAGTCGTGTCTAGGCCAAAACCTAGGCCTTGGCTTCTTGGTAATTGGGGAGGAATGGGAGCCCTCACACCGCTCTCTTCGCGGCCTAAACTGCCTCGGTAGCTCCATCATTCTATAGCCAACTTGTGAGATTCAGGGTATTTCTCTTTAAAGTAACCAAGGATCTTGTCATCATGGGTTTGAGCATCCTGATACAACCAACTGTTAATGTATGGTTCTATTTCTCAACTATTCAGGATCCCATGGGATAAAAATATAGAGGAGCCAATTTGTCTTAGTTGTGGTTCATTTTTCTCTGGCGATCCTTCGTGGGATCGGTGCCCTTGAGTATTTAGATCAAGAGGTAGGGCTCCAACTGCAAATGCATCGGATAAGTTGTATTCCTTGCAACCTCTATTTTTTATCTTGATAGTGGAGAGTGTGGAGGCGAGAATGGTTTCTGGGTCAGCGTGGGTTCTCGAGGAACTGGCGATGGAAGTGCCAATATCAATCCTTGAGCAATGATTTAAGTGTGGAAAATAGGCTTCCAACACATGACAGTATGCGAAGGGCTAGGGATCTGGGTGGATAGTGACTTCAGCTCCATTATGTGGAAATTTGATGCATTGGAAAAATGTAGAAGTAACAACTTTCTTGGAATGGATCCACAGGCGACCAAGGAGGTTTTTGTATGGGAGGTCAAGATCAACAACATGGCATATTGTGTCCTGATACTATTGGGCCCACCTGGATGGGCAGTGAGATAGTACATTCAAAGGTACATTCTAGATTATCATAAGCCTTGATGGTTATGACATCATTTTTTATAATTGTGTCATTGTAACCCACTTGATTTATGAATTTTAATGTGCACAAATTTAGGGCCGAACCATTATATATCATGACTCATTTGACAGCAAAGTCATTAACCATGACAGTGATATAGAGTGGGAGGTTGTGATATGGCTCAACAAATGGTATGTCAGAAGGTTTGAATGAGATACCATTAGATGTTGATAAGTGGCCTACAAGGGACTGAAATTGGGTAGGGTCAATGTTGTTTGGTACACGTGATTATTGTAAGGCCTTATTGAGGATATATTGATGGATGGGTGAGGTGCAAAGGAGATCCAGAATAGAGAATTGTGTGGGCATATTCCCAAGGTGTTCTAAGAGGTTATATTGTGCACCAGAGCATGAAGCAGTAGTGGTGCATGCAACATATATTCTTCCTCGACAAATGGTAACTACACATTGACTATCTACGCCCTTGACATGGATCGCATTGATAGAAAGTTCAACCTGAGAGATGCAACCGATGAACTTATCATTTTTGACATAGGCAGTGGTGTAATATTTTCCATCAGTATGATCTACTTGTTTACCTTTTCCTTGGCTCAGGGGTGGATTGGGATTAGCAAGTCCTTTTCTAGTGTTGTGTTGAGGAACACATTTTGGCATATCTGGAGATTTACATTAGACAAGGTATATGGGGGAGGATCCACTTTGATCTCCTTTCAATCTATGAGATCTTGGATGTAATGTTTTAGCTTCATACACTTTACAGTGACATGTCCCTTAACACGGTGATAGTCACAATACTCATTCTCTTTATACCAGGAGGGTTTGGGAGTAGACTCATTAAATGGTTGAGCCTATGGGTACACAATTAGATTGTCCTTGGCCATTCTGTGGAAGATGATGTCTAAGGGTTCACCTATAGGGGTGAATGTGCACTTCTGGGTATTTTGGACTCGAGGTTTGGACTACCCCTGAGGGACTGATATAGTATTTGTTTGATTGGCCACGGGTTGACAAATGAGAGGTTGCGGTTGTTGTGGTCCAACCACAACTATTTGGACATGCTTGGTGTCTATGGCACCATTAGTTAGGATGCTTTTTTTCTTGTTCCAATAGTGTGAGTGGTCATTATTGGATCAATAATGTTATGTTTCCTTGTAGTGCTTGATGGTACTATCATCTACAAGGCCCTTTTTTAGGTCCATTTCTTTTCCTCAAATCTCTTCATAGGTTTGTAAACAATGCATGCACATGTGATGGGCTAGCTTGGGGTGCAGATTGTCGATGAATATATTTGTCAAATTCTTTTCAGGCGATTGGTATGACAATCTCGTAGTAAGTCATTTCCATCTTTGAAGGTAGTCTACCAAGCTTTCTCCCCCCTTTTGTTTGGAATTACATAGATCTAACATAGATAGTTGACTCTCAATTTTGTGTGCATATTATGATATAAACTTATTGGATAACTCTACAAATGTCGTGATTGTGCCTTAGAGAATCTTGTAAAACCACTCAAGTACTGTCCCTCCTAAGCTCTTTGGGAAGAGGCGCATGAGATAGTTGTCATTGTAGGAAAATTATTGGAAATCCATGTATAATTCCTTGACATGACTGATGGGATCTCCCTCCCCCCTATGTTTTTCAAATTTGGTAGTTTCAAAGTCTTTGGGGAAGGGAATTGTTGTGATGGAGTGATCAAACAGATAAGAATTCATTTCATCGAACTTGAAGGTCTTGCTTTCAATTCCTATGTGGACCTCTTTAAGAGCGTTCTTCATTTCTTTCCATTCTAAGTTGACAGGTGGTGGAGTGGGTACCCCCATTACATTGGATCCTGGTACTTGATATGGGTCAAATGGTATTGGGGAATATGAAGGATTTTGTGGGGGATACTGAAGGGTTTGATAAGGAGATTGACCACCTGTATAAGCGGGTTGTAATGGGGGTAGTGGTTGGTGATGTTGGGCATAATAATACTGAGGGAGTGGAGGTAAGGTATGTTGTGGCTGTGAAGTTTGTTGGTATAAGAGTTGTGATGATTGCAATGTTTGGTAGTTCAGGCGATCGTAGGTTTTGCCTATATAGGTTGGATGTGTGTTAGTGTTGCTATAAGCGGCATAAGTGTGCTACAAGTTTATGCTTCCTAAGGGGAGCATGGTAGTTGATATATATGGGAATACTTGGTTGTTGGGGAGGTGGTACAGTTTTCATTGTTGCAGATGGCGGCATGACGAGGTAATTGGTGAATGTGGGTTGTTAAGGTTGTGTTGGTTGTGCGAAGGGATTGAAGAATTGTTGTTGTGCTTGGGAGGTAGGAGGGTTAGTAATGTGTGAATGTGTAGGGACTTCAAGGGCTTGTAAGGCTATTTGGGAATAGTGTCAAGCAGATGATGAGGTTTCTTGTGTGGTTTGAATGACTTGGGAGGCTTGTTGGGAAATGGGTGCATTGGGTTGCGTTTGGATGTTAGGTTGTTGGTGGGGTGTCAAGGCACTTTGTGATGGTATTTCTAGTTGGTCATGGAATGTAGGACCTTGAGGAAATAAGGTTTGATTAAAGGCTCCTCTGAGAGGCAATCCTATGGTGAATTATGGTTATTTCTATTGTGGTGGGGGGATGAAAAGTGGTAGTGATGTCGGCACCAAGTTTGGTCATGTGACTGTGGGTTGTGTGATAGTTGGTTGGGTAACAATAGGCTGGGTAGTAGTTGGTTGGGTAATAGTAGACTAGGTGGTTGTACATTGCATGGCTTGGGTAATGACATGTTGGGATTGCTTGATATATTGGAGGTGGTGGGAAACTAGAGTATGGAGCCCCCATAACAGAGAATGGGGTTGGTTGTGTCACAAAATGTGTTATGGGTTGGGTGGTGATTGGTTGAAGTAGATGGGGTATGGGTGAGGTGACTTGGGATGTTCTTAGGCTCAGATCAATAATTTCTTCCACAACATGAGGGAATATGTTGCACGGGATGTGTATGGGATGTGCGGATTGAGTGGTAAAGAGTCCAGGTGGAATAGTAATACCCGCGGGCTGAAAGTTAGCAAGAATGGTAGCGTTATTGTGGCCTATGATGACACTGACCATGTGTGAATGTTTGGGATGACTCATGAAAGCTTCCATACAGCCGGTGGTAGGGACCTCATCTAGATCGGCCCATACATGTTCAATTTGTAGTTGGTGTCGGGGGTCAAAGGAGACCATGGCATTATTAGGATCCATTGTTGGGTCAGATGAGCTAGTGGCAAGATTAGGATCTATATCCTTCCTCTTCTTGGAACGAGTTTCAGGTGGCATGAAATTAATCACCTAAAATGTACAGAGTGATGAATGTAAATGAAACTAAGTCAATGCGTCTAAGGATGATGATTATGTAAGACTTTGGATTTAATATGCAAATGTATGGAGGATACCTAAGGATGATGATGATGACACAAATTGATGAGGATTTTCTAAGGACCTAAGGGATGACTTGGTGTTAAAAAGAGTGTGAGTTTGTTTACCTAATGTGGGCTCAAATGGATGTGTTTAGTCAACCTAAGACAGACTGATGGTCTTTGGGAGGATAAGAATTTTGCAGTGTGAACCAACCTTTATATCAAGGTGATGAGGTTACAAGGACAAAGTGAGCTAGCCTAGACAATGCTTAGTCAAGGAGTAAAGCTAAGGGATAAATATGATTAAGATGTAGGTCCTAAGCAATTCAAAGGGATGTGACACCAAGTGGGAGATTGTTTTTGATTTTTTATGGGATACTGACTTGGATATTGGATGATGTTTTATTGATTGGATAGTTCTTACCTAAAGTGGATGACTAATGAGGAGGATGCAAGCTTTGGGATGAAGAAGAGTGAGTGGACAGGTTTGTGATCTTCCAACTAGTCATATCTCTCGAAGTTGACAAAGGAGTGGTTCAAATGACACTTGCCCATAAAATGTGATACTTTGTTGTTGAAGAGGATCTTGTTGTATTTCTCATGTTCTTGTGTTTCTCGCTGGATTGATTTTACAATGTGTTGGTATTTCTTAGCCTCTTGATCGGTTGTCTTCTGCTCTTTGTATACATGAGGTAGTTGTATTTTCACTTTCTTATGTTTCCCCGAATCAGACATAGGTTTAAGCTTTGTTTTCAGTGCCTTAGGTAGCTACGGGTTTGGTGATGATGACAAGACTTGGATTTGTGAACTAGGTAGTGACTGTGGAAAGTTTACCTTGGTTGATTTGGGAACAATGATTATGTTTGGGATAAGTGAGCAAGCAATCTTACAAGGGACAAAGCAACCTTGAGAGAATAACACAAATTTGATCTCTTTGGCAAAAGACTTGAACCTTCGAATGTGTAGGTTTTGAAATTGTTTTTCACAGGTTTTGTAACATCAAGGACAAGTACAAGTAGTTCCTACCTTACTAGAATTGGCTTAGCCTTGAAAAAAATTTCTCACAAACGTAGGCACACACACGATAGCTAACCAGAATACAATCATCACCAAGCTATTATAGCATAATAACAATGAAATTCAAAATCTATTCTAGCATAATAACAATGCAAAACTGATAGATGGTTTGCAACGAAAAAGGTCTCCTATTTATATATTTTTAGGGCAAGGATGAGGTCTTGGATGAAGTGGCACCTATGTGGCATCCACATAGGAGCCACATAAGGGACACATGGGCTTGGAAAATAGGTCAAATTAGAGCATTTAAGGTTTGAGTGGCCCAAGATTTTCTCACACGTATGTGAGAAACATTGGAGAAAGAAATGAGGGACAATGATGTAAGAGCAATTAATTCAACCTTAAATGCATTTGGTTGGGCATTTGAGGGATGTGACATGAGGGTTGACTTGGGTGAGGGTTAGGATTTCTTAATCCATGAATTAGGATTGTGCAAATGTTTAAGGGGTGATTAAGCTTGAATTGGAGGGTAAGTGGGAGAATTAGGAGGATGTGATGGGAGGAGAGAGAATGAGTGGAGGGGATAATTAATTAATTAAATAAGAGAGGTTAGTATGTGTGAATGGGTTGGGTTGAGTTAGAACCATGGGTTAGGTAGTTGGGATATGTTGGGTTAGGGGTTAAAGTTAGGAGTCATGTGCTCAAACTGATTAGTTTAATTTAATTAAAAAGAGGAATTTGAGGATTAATTTAAATGGGTAAAGTATATTCATTCAAATTAATAGAAGAAAGGGGGATTTAATTAATTATCTGGCTATGGGTTGCCATTATATAATTAATTAGACTATAGTTAATTAATTAAAATAATTATCTTGTGGGATGACATAAATTAATTTAATATTTAATATTTAATCAATAATGCCCTAGGAGAGAGCTAAATTAGATTACGAATTTGTGTAATCAGATTTAGGTGTCTACAGGACTAAAACACTTTTGACAAGTAATAAAAATTAAAACTACTTACACAACGTAAGGCAAGTACTTAGCCACTATGTAACACTTGTCTTATGTTAAATTTCATTATTAGTATGTTACAATTATTTTTTATTACTATCATTTTGAAAATTTTATAATCAAGTATTTCAAAATAATATTATATTTCTTAAAATTAATTTATATTTTATAAAACTATATTAACTATTAATTTTAGTAATTCAATACTTGTATTTAATATTTTTTTTTAAGTGAGCACTTTTAACTGGAGCTATGAACCAGTGAGGTCACATAGGAGGACCTCATCCTTGTAATGAGTGCCAAGGAATCCTCAATATTTCTCATATATTTGACCTAGAGCACCAATTGTTTGTTCCCTAGCCATCGAACAGAGGGACAAACCATCGAGCAACACTGCTGACATCGTCTACTGCCAACATTCACCTTGCTTATCTCTACATACTCTTGTGTTGTGCCTTCCATGTGGTGCATGCTACAGTCTCAGTTGTTGGAAAAAACTAGCAGTCATACTAGGCTTGCATATTTGAGCAGGCGTTCAACTTCATTGTCAACGATGCCCACCTTATGTCTCCCTTGATGTTCGTTACTCTACACAGGTGAAAACCACTATCGGAAAAACAACTCATGCTGACTGGACTTTGCATTGAAACCCTTCATTCTATGTGTGCCTGCCTTGAGCCATTCACCAATGTAAGCCTCATCCATCATGCACTCAAGTTGCCTAGGGAAGAGAGCAACTCAAACTAGCATATCAACATATTG
>MU225942.1:367668-381018 GCA_018584345.1 Thuja plicata
TATATATATATATATATATAATTGTATGGCCTTTTATATTTAATAATAAAATAATAACATTTCTAGAGCCACTCCTTGTAAGGGCTCTGCATGGAAGAATTTGCATTAATGTGACCTTATCTCAAGTATGATTCCAATCAAGTTTGTTAGTTCAGTAGTCTTTAAATCTATCTGGAAGGGTTGGGAACATGTGAGACACCTCATTGGTAACAATGGTATTGTTAATGGAAGCAATATATTGTGTGGAGAAAGATCCATCTGGTGGGGCCTCAAACACAATGATAAACCCCTTTCCATGTTGCAAGGATGCTCAACTAGGTTTTGGGTAGGTTTGCGCATAAAAAAAAATGAACGATATTATGAAGGATGGGTTGCTAATTGAATGGGAAGATATCAAGGACAGACTTAACATCTCTCAAACCTAATGGAGGACACAATTCCTTATCAGGGAGGCTCGCAAGGCTCTCTCATTACCCAAGCTATGTAACCATGATGAGTCTAAATTTTTGTCCTATCATTGAAAGGATGGAACCCCTCTCCATTGCATTAAGGCCAAAGTTTTATACTCTTTGCTGACTAACAGTGAAGACATCTTTATGCATATTAACCATTGTTGGGGTCTAAACTATGATGTCGTCAAATGGAACATGATTTTCTCTAATCTTTGGGATAGTTTAGTGGAACCAAAAATAAAGTGTTTTATGTGGAGGTTAATCCTCCACAGGCTCCCTTTTAAACAACCAAATGGGGACTATAATCTCTGCTCCATTTTCCAAACTCTTGAGATTATTTTGCACTTATTTTTTGGTTGTATGTTTGCAAAGGAAATTTGGAAACTATTTGGTTTTTGTATTAATGATAGCATTGTATTAACTAGGATTATATTTGGATGCATCTTGGGCCTTAGGGAGCATTGTTTAGTCTTTTTATATTTCTTTTCAGTAGTTCTTTGAATTATTTGGTAGTTTAGGAATGTTAATATGTTTGGTGGCAGACCTAGAGTTCTTACTGAGTCTCTTAGGAGACTCATTTATCATGATATTTCCTTGCAAATGTCAGTTATGATGAGGCTCAATAGGAGGATATTTGAAGACCTCCTTAAAGATGGCATGGTAAGAATCTTTAGAGCTATAGAGGAGCATAAACCATTTGAGCTTTCCTTGAAAGATTTCAAGGTAGACCTTAGGTAGTAGAGAGAATGTGATCCTGTGGAATATGTTCATGGAGAAGAAATTCCAATTTCTATTATTCCTCTTGATGTTGTTCCAAGTGGAGAAGATGAGGAGGGTGTTGAAGACAATGGAAAAGATCTCAATCCTCCTCCTGTAGTAGAAAGAGTCAACTACCCCTTAGGGGTTTATTTTATCTAATTTTGGCTTGCTAACCCCTAACATGCTTGTGTTAGTCTTTTTGCTCTCTGTTTTGATAGCCTAACACTTTTTTGTTGGACGTTTAGTGAAGGATTTGCTTATAAAAGTCACACTAGCACACCTATTATTGAAAATTACTAACACTTTTGTGCTTGTAAGACGTTGGAAGAAGAAATTATTTCATCGAAACTACTAAACCTTTATGTTTTTCGGTTGCCTAATGACTTCATCAACCAAATGACTGTGTTTTCTTTAATGGTTATTTAGGTACCTATTTTAATGAGGGTATTACAATTTCTATTTGACTACATAAAAAACTTGCACCCAGATTAACAACAATTTCATTCAATGTCATCAAACATTTCATGAATATGTTGGCAAGGTGATCTGCGAGCATTGATTGTAGTGTCGCCTTTGATATTTGAGAAGGGTGAGTTTTGCAGTGAACCAGGTAACAAGGAAATGATATATGGATGGAATAGCGTTTGAACCCACAAAGAAAACCCTTGAGGTTCTTTAGAGTAGAAATATGTACATGGAGAAAACATTTCATAAATTAATAGTCATGACCTCAAAAATAACCTTCAAGTCTGCAGCCAAATATACAATAGAGAGTTTCCGCAGTTTTTGAGCATGTTACCCTTAACATCACCATGGAAGACATTAAAAATTAAGCTACAACAAATGAATGTAGGTCTTGAAAGGAGAGATACAAGAGAATAAGAGAAATTTGGAATTATTCTAGCAGTGGCAAAACATAATAGAGCAACTATGAGGTTAGTGTTATTCCTCTGTGACATAAGAAGATCAACATAACAATTCAAAGGAACATAGTCAACAATTTCCACAATGTTACCGTGAAAACCAATTATGATAAGAGACAATATAGTAACCTATTGATTATGGAGCAGGCCTAATGAAAATACAATGTATATATATAAAGGGCACACATGAATTTCCAGATTACAAAGCCAAAATAGTAAAAGTCCTTCAAGGTTCCTATACAAACATTCAAATGGCATAGACAATGTACTGAAAATGTTAAGAAATGAGCATTAATCACACAAAGAAATATGGTTTAAAAACCCTCAATCTCATCTATAGGAATTATAGTCTGCAACAAAGGTAAATATTTTCACAAAATGTATTGTGTTATAAGTATCAAGTGAGACAAAGACATAAAGCCTTTGATTTATGTTGTTACATAGAGAATCAAGGGATTACAAGAATATAGAGTTTGCGGCCTCAAATTTTATTAAACTATGCAAACATGATCATGAATAGAAGTAAGAAACCCTCCATAAGACATCAAGGTACACAAAGATGTGCTAGGGCACGTGATTCTGAAAAATGAGCCACAGTGAACAAGTACAAATGAGTGAACAAAAATTCTGAGAGCCTGATAAATGAAGAAGATACACCTAGCAATTTTTTGTGGACAGTTACTGGAAGGAAGACTTCACATTTTTTTCCATTTTAAATACTATTAAACACAAATCAAATACAATAGGTTTTTTTTCTAAGCCATAGAAGTAAATGTTAGAGGCCATTCTAAAGTCTCAAAGTTTCAAATGTTTGATATAAGTGAAAATGAGCTTCAAGAAAATCATTTACAAAAGCTTAAAAACTTGAGCCTCAGGAATGTCAATCAAACAAAGTCACTTGCCAGTAAAAGTGGAGACCATAGTTCGTAGTGCAAAGATAATAGAGGAAGTGCCATCAGAATCTCAGAAAGAAACTTTCAGAATACAAGCTTCAAACCCTTATTGTCGGTGACAGCGACTTCCAGAAGCAGAGAAAAAATCCAAAATGAGAAATGAAATGGGGATCAGGGTTCTCAAATGCCATAGGGGAGAGGACCCGGTAGTTGAGCACCCTAACTTCGCAGTTCTCAAAATCCTACATGGAAATTTCAAATCACTCCCATTTTTTTACTGCAGCTTACTTAGCAAGTCCCCTGCTTATAACTAAGGTTTTAGGGCCACATCATCAAATACAATGCCACATCAGCATGCTTTTTGCCAATGTGTCCAAAACAACCCAAAAAAAAAGTGAGACCAAACGTAGTGCATCAGGGACCCCCATACTTGTACAGCTGATGTGGCATCACACTATTGGTTACTTTTTAGGAAAAGGGACACATTTCATTCAATTATGGGTAGTCATCATTAGCAAAAGCAACTTTAAATTCATAAATATTGGTATAATGTTGTTTAAAATATTGGATATTAAATCAGCAAGTGTGGGTATTTAATTAACAATTACTATTAGAACGCGCTCAACTACCGGGTCCTCTCCCCTAATGTTGACCGATGCGAGAAGGTTTTTTTTTCTCTGTTTTATCCTTTTATTCACATGTCGAGAAAGGGAAAGGCTATATGCCTTAGTTTTAAGGAATATAATTTAATTGTGTTATTATCTATTTGATATATATGTAATATGTGACTTATCAATATCATTTGGAAATAATATTTGTTAAGTAATATATTTCATATATATCAAATAAATGACAATACAATTTGATTATTTATTTTATTATTGCGTTAATTTCATTTTATAAATTTAATGTTTATTAAGATAGTTCGTAATTAACTATTCTATTAAATATTAAATCTTAAAAAAGTGAAATAATGTAAGAAGAAATATACTAAGGATGATTTGACATATTTGCATGCCTTAGAGGGAGGTATTTTGCTTGTTCTTGTGGAGGAGGAGCTTTTATTTTCTCACATGGGGTTTGGAAGTTAGCTTGCATGTGTCATGGCTAGGAGTTGGAGTTCATTTTATGGAGAGAGAGGGTTTAGTTTTTACATGTTGAAGGGAGGAGCATTTTTTTCATATTTTTGAGCGGACTTGGAGTCCATTTTTTAGTGGTTGGAGGCATTTTCTATTCTTCCACATGTGCAAATAGGCCAAGGAGATATTTTTATTTTTCTAGCACTTAGTGGACAGTTTTGGGGAGTTTTATTCAAGTTGAGGACTATTTTTAGGCCAGATTCAGTAATGCATCAGTTGAGGGACCTTTTTATGGAGTTAGGTGCATGTTGCTTCCAGTTATGTTACTTATTTTGAGGGATTTATTCCTGCATCAAAACATTTTGAGTGTGCATGATTTTGGAGAGATTTGAGGCAGTTATTGATAGTTCTACTTTAATTTGGAGGGCCACATACATGCAGTTTGAGTTTAGAGGAGTTTTTAGGTGGTCAACTGCATGTTTCCAATAGTTTGACCCCTTTTTCTCCTAGTTTTTCTCATCTATTCCACCATTATTCATTCTGAGTCTATATCTTGGATTTTGGATCTCATTTCTGGGGGTTCTAGCTTTTTACCATTATTTTGCATTTTGCAAATATTGGCAAATTGTATTTGACACTTGATGACTTGTAGAATATTTTCTGATTATTCATATACAGAGAATGATTCCTTCTCCATTATTTTTCTATGTCCAGGATTGATTATGAGTGATTTGATTCAATATCATGTTTTCACCTTTGTTTAATCAATATACTTTCAGTATTTAATGCAGAATTGGATATCCCATGGTGTAGATTTGTGATTATGTCTTACATTTTGATGTTGAAACTGAGAAAAGATTAGTATTTTCCTCTTCAAATATTAGAATACTAGGACATGTCATATGAGTCAAATTTTTAGGGTATGTCTAATTGAGTTTGTGATTTTTAAGTATCTTTTATGAATAATCCTATGATTTTTTTAGCTGTATGTCAGATTATTATATTGGTGCATCACCCTTTAGTTTTAGATTTACATTTTCACATGTGCATCCTTCTATCTCTTTCCTCGTTCAACTTTAGTATAGGTATGTACCATTAAGAAATCGACCTTGTAATACCAGAGATTCACCCTTGCCATAGGATATACACATCCTGAGAGTGTTTCCATATTCCAATAGGATAGCTAGATTCCACATCTTTCTATAGGTGTAATCCTAATCGCCAACATTTTTTGGCACGCCCGGTGGGACTTGAATCGAGTTTCAATTAATTTAAGCTAAAAAAACTGTTGTTTTGTTGTGAATAGCAATTTAATATCTTTTAGAAGGTGATTTATAGCACCTAGCAACTATGATTTCTATGGTTTTCAGTAGATTCGGTGAGTATTACATATGAAAAATTATAAACTAGGCAGCCTCAATGGCCCAACCTAGATTTCGTTCTATTTGATCAGGAAAGCTCCCTAAATTTAATGCAATACAATGATATGCCTATGGCTTCCTACTAAGTGTTCCAACATTTACAGGAGAAGATCATACTACACTAGTGGATCATATCAGGGATGTAGCTTCTTTGTGTGGGTTACATCATGTAACATAGTAGAATGTTGCAATTAGATTGCTGACAACATTCTTTCAAGGATGAGCACTTGCATGGTTGATAATTTTTCCTATTTGTTCCATAACAGATTAGGATTAGTTGAACGCTCTTCTGTGCACTCATTTTGAGGATAAATTATATATTTCTCTTTGTTGGAGTAGTTGACCAAAATAATTATGGATGGTGAGATTGCACCTACGCCTCCAATGGCATATCTTGTTGAGATACAACCAGTTGATGTTGTTATACTGCCTATCACAACTATTGTCCAATCATTTCTAGCCTCTAACAGCCAAATAGCAACCCAATAAAATGTTGTTACAATGTCATCCCAAGAGATTTTATAGATAAAGGGCATATTGTAGAATCTAGGGAGTGAGGTGATCAGCCTTAAGAAGTATAACCAAGATAATAGGCCTATTTTTGAATCCCCATATTAGCCTAATAGGAAAAATTATGAGGTTGATAATGAGAGACAAAGAAACAGTTTTGACCAAAGACTGAGTCAACCTTACAATGCAAATGTCCTTAGTTCTTGATGAGAGTTGGTCCTTGTGCAAAATAATATAGCACAAGAGCAAGATTTGTGTTTTACTTGTAATCAACAACATCTGTGCATAAACTATCAAAAGGCTTTATTGGAAAGAGGTCAAGCTCTTGTGGTTCAGAACAATGAGAGATCGTAACAAAAGACACCTTGTAGGATTCAAGAGAAATTTTCTCAAAATGCATCTCTTGTGGTTTCTATGAACTTTGAAAGTGAATATTTTTGTCATACTAACTTTTTACAGGAAGAAAATCATCATTTTCAACATATTACAACCAATATCAAGTCAAAGGAAAGGGTTGTAGACACAAACTAACAAGTTGTTAAGGCACATAATCAGACTTTGTTAATAGAAGATCAATAATACGAAATGCAGAAGAGGCAATTTAAGGAAAGTCTTGAACAACATTTAACCAAAAAGGAGGTGGAGATGAAACTTAAACTTGCTAGACAAGAGATTCTTAAAGTCAATATTCCAAGCTTAATTCAACATAGGTCTCTTGATTACTCCAAGTCTACAATTCCAAATTTTTTGAGTTCTGCAATGTTTGTAAAAGAGGAGCCTCGTATGTTTGTGTCTCCAAGCTTTTGTAAACCTATACTTGAGAAGATAATCCTATATGAGGAACTTATTAATCTTTTGACACCTCAAGAGAAGCCTTTTCTAAACCTAGTACATCCACATGAATTCAACGATATTATGAATTATCCAATTTTAGGACAGTAAAAGAAACGTATGAACAGATCAAGATAGATCCTTCACATGTTATGATTGTACAAGACATTAAAAATGACAAATTAGGTTTTCTATAAAAGGTAGAAGAGGATACAAGTGAATAAAGTCAGGTTCTTGATGACTTAAATGATGATAATTGTGAAACTCTTATCAACTTGTTTGCCAAATTGCCTGATTTTGTTGAACAAGATGAATAAATAGTGTTTGATTTATTTGTTGAGATTCCTCATTATATTGATGAAAATATTCCCATAATAGCTCTAGGGACAAGTACGGAACAACAAAAAGAGTTAGAAAATGTGTTTTTTTTTCTTCAAATTTGGAAGAGGGACTGTTTTGGGATGCTGAAGAAGCATTTTATTCAAAAATGGAGCTTGAAGAGCAGTTTTGTGATGCATAACACTTTGTTCGGATTTTGAGGTTGGAGCAACTATAGTTGACATAATTCAAGAAAAATTTCAAGAAAGACTGTTAGAGCTCATATTTCCAAGTGAGGAATTGGATACATCAGAGAAACATTATAGAGAAACAAAAGGTGAAGGTAGAACCAATACTCATTCCTTGATTTTTGTCATTTCATGAGGATGTCCAATAAGACATATGTCCGTGATATAAGACATCAAAATAGAAGAAGTCAAATCTACACCTAGTCATGAGGCCTTAATAGATTAGTACGGTTTCTTATTCACCTCCAGATAGAAACATTAATGATCCAAATGAGGAGGTAGGTCATCTTATTTCTATCTTTGGAGTAGTAATGCAACAACTATTATGTGGTTTTGCACATATGCGTATTGTCTCATTTGTTTTCAAGGTTGTAAAAATTCTCAAACTAGGAAGAAAAGGATGTTATTTTTAGAAACTAGTCGATGGTTTCATTTAATGCGTCAATATCTCAATGGTTTAGAAAAGGATAGTTCACTGTTTTAGTTCATATTTTAATAAGTGCAATTTCGCATAAATTTCAGTTACTTTTTTGTTAGTGTGTTAGTAGAAATAATGAGAACATGGTCATACCCCATCAGAATGACAAATACAAGTGTCCATCATATAGGTCATGAATCTTAATTCGCTGCCCTACAAAATAAATAATTCCTTTTTGTCATCCTAGTGATTTGCAACAACATTCCCATTCGGTTTTCAATTTTGTAGTAGTGGTATAAACTGAAGACATCGCCACTGGACAACATCATAATGGTATGGATGAGTATTCACCACATCAGGTATGGATTTTCATCCGCTTCCTCATATCATAAACATTGATCCATAAAATTACAAGGCGGTACAGTAATGGTGTTTTCAATTTTTTTTCAGTTTCAGTTTGGTTTTAGTTTGTTGTGTTTCAATTTTCAACAGGTATGTGGTTTCAATTTGGTTTCAGTTGAGAAGGTTTTAGTTTTTCAAGGTTTAGAGGACACTTTATGCCCAATGGATATACAAAAGGAAGTTGGTTTGTATTGTTTAGAGGGAAAATACCCCTGAGAGGTTTCCATAAATGTTACCAGTTTTTCTCACAACTCAAATTGGCAAAGTTGGTTGGTATGTTCAATTGTTATCAAGGTACATTTTTGGTTTCATTATTAAGTGCAGAACTAGAAGGAAAGTATGTTGAACAAAAGGAATTAAATTTTGATAAAATAAACATTTCATTTATATGCAAGTAAGATTACATCTGAAAATTACAAGTATACTTTACAATTTTGAGTTCTTTTATTACATATGATCCACACAAGCCGTGGATAAGCTACAAAAATAGATGCAAAAGAAATATACTGGTATAGAAGTCAAAGACAAGAAAGAAGGGGAAGATCTGACATTTCTTGTTAATAGAAGATTGCGATTGAATTTGGATTTTTTGGTTGAAGAATGGGTCCCACGTCCTCGATACACCTGCGAGAAACATTAAAAGGATGTCAGTCACAGAGATTGAGAAATGGAGAGTATATCCCTATATCTTGCAACTAACTACTATATTAGTACATTGCAGTTACATGAAATCAATCTAGAATGAATTTGAAAATGAGTGCAAAAAGAGCTATCAAAAGCAGAAAAGAAGTTGGATCAGTCACATGTTTATACTAACAAGTTTGTTTTCGTGTATAGCTACAGGTGAAGACCATAAGTTATTAAAGTGACAGGTCATTTAAGGCCTGAAACCTTTTAGCTTAGATTGTAGATTCACATTGGATAGAAAATGACTATCCAAGGGACATACCATTTTGGTATGAAACCTTGTGGTCAGGTACATCAACACAGTTACAATCATTATCAATAAACAACTGATTTTCTGATTTCATGAGCAGTTAAAAATGATACAGTGAACATGATACAAAAGACCGAATGACAGTGGCATGCAAATGCCATATGTGATTCAATGAACATGCAAGATACACTCATTCTATTAAATATAGGATAAAAAATAAATAAAAGTACATGTGAACATTAAAGGGACATACTTTTATTGTATAAAACCTTTTGGTTAGAAGTAAAGACAATTTCAATTCATCATTTCCATTTGTGAAATTGGATGGTGGGACAATAATAATCATTAATGTACATGATGCTACATGGGATCACAAGTATTCCAGCCATCAGAAGAAAAGGAAGATAATTCATACAATGACAATGGAACAACAACATAGGAGGGCTATGCATTTTGAGTGTTACAGGGTCAAGGTATTGGTAACAAAGTTTTATGAATATTGATCAAGTTCCAAATAATGTCATTGTAAGAACAACAAGAAGGAGGATGCATAAATACCATGACACCATTATCTAAATTCAGAAGAGCATCACATACAAGAATCTACAAGAGGGATACAATGATGTTTCATAATCCATAAGTTTCCAACAACTTCAAGGAATTCAAGACATCCGAGCAATGAAGCAGATCAGACATGCAATAATTATAAGACAACTAATGGAAATCAGAGAATGAGTTGGAAAAAAATTCATTGTCAAGGATTTAGTCACTGATAAGTCACAGAATGTTGACTGGAGATTCCATCTATAGTTATAATATAATAGGGCTAAAATGTAACAAAGCTTTGAATGTACACACAAATACAGATTTTCAAGAACCATTACAATAGAAAATGAGGGTTTTGGATTCAGTTATCGAGAAGAAATAAAGACAATAATCAAGAAGAAGGATGCAATCTCATATCATGAATATAATTAGAGAAAAGTGATCATTTCATGCTACAGAAACAGTATAAGCTATAAGAGCCAAATATTGGCAGACATATGAATGACTACAACATGAATTAAAGAACAACTATGAACAATATTGGACTCAATAGATACAATGTTACATAACATAAATATTATTAAAGATCAGAGACAATAAGATAGCAAAGTATTCATATTTCAAAGCTATTATAGCATGTATGGTTATCTATGATTTTAGAAGGAACATAATTTTTTTTTGACTAGATACAAAAGATACGTCTAGATTAACAACAATTCCATTCAATGTCATCAAACGTTTCATGAATATGCTGGCAAGGTGATCTGCGGACATTTATTGTAGTGTCACCTTCGATATTTGAGAAGGGTGAGTTTCACAGTGAACTAGGTAATAAGGGAAAGGATATATGGATGGAATAGGGTTTGAACCCACAAAGAAAACCCTTGAGGATCTTCAGAGTAGAAATATGTACATGGAGAAAACATTTTAGAAATTAACAGTCGCGACCTGGAAAAGAACCTTCAAGCCCACGACCAAATATACCACAGAGAGTTTCCACATTGGTTGAGCATTTTTCCCTCAACATCACCATGGAAGACATTCAAAATCAAGCTAGAAAAATGAATGCAGGTATTGAAAGGAGAGCTACTGGAGAATAAGAGAAATATGGAATTATTCTAGCAGTGGAAAAATAGAATAGAGCATCTATTAGGTTACTGTTATTCCTCTGTAACATAATAAGATGAGAACAATGAATCAAAGGAGTGCAGTCAACAATTTCTGCAATGTTACAATGAAAACCAATGATGATAAGAGACGGTATAGTAACCTGTTGATTATGGAGAAGACCTGATGAAAATACAATGCATATATATAAAGGGAACACATGAATATCCAGATTATAAAGCCATAATAGTAAACATCCCTCAAGGCTCCTATACAAACATTCAAATGGAATAGACAATATACTGAAAATGTTTAAAAATGAACATTAATCACACATAGAAATATTGTTTTAAAACTCTCAATCTCGTCTACATGAAGTATAGTTTGCTAAAGAGGTAAATATTTTCACAAAAAGTATTGTGTTATAAGTATCAAGTGAGACATAGACATAAAGCCTTCAATTTTTTTTTGTTGCATCGAGAATTAATGATTGCCAATGTTGTGGAATTTGGTTTACAATTGCCAAGTGCATTTGCTTGAAAGTTTCTAAAGCCTTTTCAACAAATCCACTTTGTGCATATCTAGTGTATATGCTTAAATTTTTCCACCTTAACTTTGTTGTAATCATCCAACTTTAATTACCCTAGTCTCGTGTTATCAATAATTAAGTATTACATTTGTATGTGGTATTTGTGCTTGCAAAAAAATCAAGTATCAATCTGAAGCTACAACCTATCAATGGAGACATAGCCCCATTATATGTTAAAATATGATGGGCTCAATGAATGCAGTCACCATCAGCATGCTCAGTGGACACCAAAGTGTGATTTCTAGATATAAAATTTAGGGTGTCCCCAAGATAGATGATACAGACATGAAGGTTAGCATGCCCACATAATAATCACATGTGGGTATAATTCAATAATGTTAGAAATGTGGTTGAATTATTTATAGCCCTCATCCACTAATAAACCTGTATTGCTACATGCACCTAGAACACTAATAAATCTATGACCCAGATTCTCTATCGTATAGATTTGATCAAAATTTCCAGTCATTTGGTTCTTTAAATATGTCAACATAAGGGTAGAATGTTGTTGCTAGCCTATCGTGGTTTGGGCTATGGTCTTTGTGCCCTAGCCCTGTTTCCTTGTCTTCTTTTGTTCGTGTGATTGTTTTTGGAGGTCGGGGTGTTTTTTGGTGAGGGGTGTTGGGATTTGTCATTTTGCAAGGTGTTTGTGCGTGAGGGGCTATGGAGTATAATTGAAGGGTGTGTGTTGGTTTTGGCGTGATAATTGTTTCTTTTGACAGATACATTTTTAACGGGGCTTTCTCACATTTGTTTGGGGTTTTCAATTTTGGTTTTGATCTTTATGGAGTAACCTCAGGTTTCCAATAGCCTAGTGGTTGCTGGCTTCACTAGTTTTTTACCACCAATAGAAAACCAAGACAATGGGCAATGCAAAGGGTTGAAAAAATGATGAATTCTTATCTTGAAGCATTCTCGTTGACATCGTGTATTATATTGCATTATTAGTTATAATTTTCACAACATTTCAAAATAACCTTATTAACATGTATGTTAAGTGTCAAAGTTTGGTGGATGCACATAAAGTGTTTGATCATATGGAATAATGAGATAGCATCTCGTGGAATAAAATCATTGTAGCATACATAAGAAATGGAAATCCTCACGAGGCATTCACACTCTTTCACCATATGCAACAAAGAGGTTTCCTACTCAATCAGTTCACATTTGCCAGCGTACTCGTAGCCTATGCCAAAGTGGGATCTTTGGAACAAGGTATGAGCATCCATCAAAGCACAATGGAAGAGGCATTTTTTTCAGATGTTGTAGTTCCAAGTTCCCTAGTAGACATATATGCAAAATGTTGAAGGATAGACAAGGTGTGTGAATTTTTCAACAAAATTCCTCAAAGAAATGTGATCAAACTTTGACATAATATGATTTTTGAAGTTAACATAGAAATTTGTGTACAGATCGAGATAGTTGGGAGCATAAAGAAGATCTGGGATACTGATTTTTCTGCTACGAGAAACACTTTTTCCGATTGCTAGTATATTTGGCGCATATTTTTTATGTTTGTGCGTCAGCATTATATCAAACTTCGACATAATATGATTTTTGAAGTTAACCAATCCTCCCTTTCATCCTGTCCTTTTCAACCATGAGTGTTATGATTTTCTTATTTAAGAATGTAACTTGTACCGCATAACTAGAAGTTGAAGTTGTCAAAGGATCATATGATTTAGACAACTTGCTCAACTTATCCTCACTCTCCCTTATGATCTTCTCTATATCATTAACTGTAGACACCCTAAAATGGACAAGCTTGCGACTTTACATTAAAAAATACCAATTTTCATCTATTAATTAATGGTTTTTTAATCATTAATTAATCATCTATTTTCCTCTAAATTCATTCCCCAAATCATCTAATCAAATTCCCAAAATTAATTAAATAATTAATTTTATTTAATTAAA
>MU225942.1:401346-428528 GCA_018584345.1 Thuja plicata
AAGGGGTCCTATGAAAGCTCATTTGAAAAAAAAAATTAATAAAAATAAAAATAAAAAAAATTAAAAATAAAAAAAAGTTATTAAAAAAAATAAAATCGGGTACCCAAGAAAATCAGGTACCCGATTTATTTTGGGTACCTAAAAATATCAGGTACCCGATTAGGCTTGTGCTTTGGTGTCAGGTTTGCCTAGGTGTACTGACACCCAGGCCTACTAAAAAGTCAACAAGCGCTTTCATGCACTTTTGGACGAGTGAAAAGTGGATTTTTTTCACATTGCCACTTTTTGGCCCCCCATGATCTTGCGCATACCCAGTACCAAACCTTTTCTTACTCTTATCCACGGGTTTATTCAAGATATCTTCTGCATAAGCTTCAAAAAGTGAATTGTCCACCTCATAACCCATAGTAATTACCCATGAGGTCCTAGGTTCCACTACTTCCATTAACCATTCATCAATTTCAACTACGAAGCATATAGTATTCTCATATTTCTGAACAATTTTAGGAGGGATTATATATTTCAATTGCATTGATTCTTGAAAGCTTTTAAAGTAACCCCACATAGCACTTTTTTGAGTCTAACCATCAAGCATATTATATAAATCCCTATTCTAAATAGAAACAGGCTTTTCTTCCTTCCACTTAACATTACCAACTCCAGGAAATAAATTTATGAAATAGAATAAAATACATACCAATAAGGATCCATACTTGAAATACCGTTTCATGTCCTTCTTGATCTTAGCCAAATTCTCCAAAAGTTGTCCTCTCAACGATTCACGGATACCATACTTTGCATTCTCCTTCACCATCTTGTAAGAAACATAGATAATAGTGCTAGAGATAGAGTTCTCCCTACTGGAGTGAAATACCTTGTATCCAAGGACAATAGATGTGAAATTGACATCAGGTTATAAAATATTATTGACAGTCATTACATGTTTATCTCATTGAGAATCGATCAATCCAGTGACCACATCTTTCTTGATAGAGTTCAGGGAAGGTACCTCACCATTTGCACAAAAACTTGTAACAATCTTCATAACCTCCTTAGTGATCTTATATGGTTTCTCTAGCCACATGAACTGATCATGTACTCAGCTCAGAAAGTATTGAACCCATTCCAGCTCAAAGAATATCGGGAAATCCATGAATTGAGAGAATTTATTTTCCTCCATAACTTCATATTCATCCTTAAGTACCGAATCTACTGATAATTCCTTGTATTACTAAGAAATTGCATTATCACCCAATTCTTCCAAATTGCAATGAATATAAGCCCTAATATCTTCTACGTGATATACATTATAGGGAACTGAGGAAAATGCATTGTATGGGTCATCTTCCATTGATTTGTAAGGAAATTTCTTGAAAAAGGGTCTTTGACGCTCAGTAATGTCAACAACAAGAGGCATATCCATGATTCTAGCTCCAAATAACAAGCCGCATCAAGAAAAATACCTTTCTCAATGAATCAGGGTTAACTTGTGAAATTATCATGAATCGCTTCTAACTGCTTTGAGATCGCCTTCAGATGTTCTATTATCATTTATCCAACTTTCAAGGTGTGAAATAAAGAATTAAAATACCTTTTTTGTAACTCTACATAACCAAAAAGTTAATAATAGTTAATGTGTTGTGCCCTAGCTTCGAACTGCCCTGAAAAGAGGATAGAAAATTCATTATCAAACCTTTGAAACTTCAACGAAAACCCTTGAAAATGATAGAACATGTCCTTAATCCATTTATGCATCTGAATATATAGATTGCATTCACTATATCACTCGATTTATGGGTTAGGTAGATATTTTTTTATGAAATCTCCCCCTTAGGTCATCAACCTAATCAGTTTGCTGATGAAATTTCCACACCAGATTCTGGTGTGATCAATGTATTAGTCTGAATCTTTTCTTTTCTAACCCGTGGCTTACTCGTCTGCGTCCTAACTTCTTCCACATCAATAATTTTCTTCCCTTTTGTCATTTTGTACTTTGTTTCTTTCTACCGAAGCTCTTGTATTATTGTATCTACAATTCCTTTCAATGTGACTAATTTTTGCAATTAAAACATATCACATTTCCATACCTTGTGTTTGCTATATTTTTCCTTAATCTACGTTGCTTCTCCATTTATCCAAAATTGTTGCATTTGTAGTAGTTTATATTTCTTTGGTTCAAATAATTATTCCTCTTTGATCTATATTCCATATTTGTAGAAAGTGTTATAATAATATCCAAAAAAAGATGTACTATTAGGTATGCTTCTACATTGATTCTCTTTATGACCAAAATTGTTGCATGAAAAGCATCTTGCATTGAATTTTTATCCATTAGGTTTTCTCATAGGTGTTCTTCCATTTTTGATAAGGTATTGTTTTGTCCAGATCCAGGGCTCTCTCCCTTCTCAAATCCAATTCCTTGTGTGTATCCTTTCATTCTTAGCCTTTCTAGATATTCATCAAGATTTGCTGAACTAGATTTGAATTTTTCTTTGAATTCATTATCAATATAAAGTTCACTCCTAAGTATCTCATTAACACTTTCAAGTTTCTGCTCATTCTGTCTGGATTCCTCAAGATCAATCTACAATTGTCCAATCTCACAATTCAGTTTATGACATTCCTTAGTTTTATTCATCAAATATTGCTCAATATTTTTGTTTGCTTCAATCTCCTTAGTCATCTTCATTACCACAACTTCCATTTCATGTTTCATATTATATCTTCATTTTTTGATCTGTTCACATTTATCTGATTTCTCTTTTAAGGCTTGTCAATCATCTGTGGTTCCTCTTTGCTTCAATTATTCAACAAAATATTTCCTTTTATCCCTAGATTTGTTCAATTCTTCCTTCAAATTCTCAATGAATTTTTTAGAATCCTTGAGTATCTTTTCTAGATCTAGATTATGAGCATTTGTTTTGTCAAGATCTTCAAGTGAGACCAAGAGATTTCTTTGAACACTACTAGAAACTGTTGAATCTTCCATCAAGATCTTCCTCAAGTTGTTAGACTTCCTCCAAGGCATAGAGCTCTGATATCAATTGTTAGGATTCATGGAAATTGAGAGTGGGTGGGGTGAATCAGTGTTCCAATCTTAATTACCTTACTAAGCTGATTACAAAACCATAAATCAAATATAACTTAAAGTAAACAACATAGCATAAACAAAACATCCACAACATTATAACACCGTGATTTTTTGCATGGAAACTTGGTTAAGGGGAAAACTACGGTGGGAATGAACCCACAAGTAATTACTTCTTCAGAAATAATCACCTTGTTAAAGGTTTGAGTACATAAGGGGAATGCACATGCATTTAGGATTACATCCTAGAGCTCACTTCTCGAATAAAAAAGGAGGGCTACAACCCTTAAAGGCTTACTGTCATACAACATAATTGATCCAACAAAACTGAACTAAGAAGTAGTATCAGTTATGCATGTATAGTTCCATGTAAGTGCAACATAATACTTCTCAACTACCAATTAAACCTCTGATTACTGATGAATTGCACACATATCATATCTAACCATCCCTATTTTAAATCATCACAAACAATTGATCTTATATACCAAATATCTAAAGTAGTATCAAGTTGTTGGTCGACCTTCAAGATATAAAGTGTACCGTATGAAGTGACAGCCAAATCTAAACCTAAAATGTGTTACTAACCTCGAAAAAATACATAGAATTCATCTACGATGTCGTCTCTACCAAATTTAACTCTTAAATGAATCGAATCATTGATTTATTAGGATCGTTGATCGACCCAACATCATATTGTCATTGTACCTCACTAAACATAGGAAAACTGATACAAAGAGAGTCATAACTCAATCATATAAACTCGCCAACATCTGTGAACAAGGAATAAGATGAAATATACTCTAGTGAAGCTTCTCCAAGGTTATCAACTCAAAATTCGATCATACATGTTCATACCAATCCTTTTACTGAACTTTGTATATTGTCCCTACTCTGCCATACTTAGCCAGTTTTGCAATCAATCCTTCGGTAATTCCAAAACATGACAAGCGACCATAGAAAACATGTATAGTTTCCATCAATGAAAACATACAAACCATCCATAGTAGTGTCTCTTGTCAACATATTATTAGTCATAATATAGGTATTATCAAGAACCATAGTATTAGGTCCATGAGGCAAAATCATAATTATGGAAGAAGGAAATTGGGTAGGATTGATGGTATTGGTAGAAAGGGAAGGAAAAGGATTGGTTGTAGTTTTGCACATTTTGACCACGTTAGGGGTGCAACATATTTTTTTCCTTTATCATTCACACCCTCAACAATGATGGTATTGTTATTGATAAGGTCTTGGATAATAGTCTTCAAATGAAAACACTTATCAATATCATGACTAGGGTGTCAATGATATTAACAAAAGGCTTTTGGATCATGGGAAGTTGGCAATGGTTTGGAAGGGTCAATCAGTTTGATAGGAGGAAGTTTCAAAATATTATAATTAATCAATTTCAACATAACATTATGCAAAGATTAAAAAAGAGATGTAAAAGTACAATATGGTTTAAAAATGAATGACAAGTAGATGTCCATGTAGAAAATGTGAAAGATCTCCCAATCCTTCTACAGTGCATGGAGAAGGTGACAACACTGCTCCAGCATGTTTAATACCTTTATTCAAAATCTCCAACTTAGGAATCAAAAGACTTTGTAACTGGACACCAAGTTTCCAATCCTCTTTCGCTACTCATCCCTATAAGCCTTAAGCTTATGATTGATTGCACTAATGTGTGCTCCAAAACTTGTAGTTGAACCATCAATAGGATCAAAATTTGTTGTCAATAGCCTTATCTCCTATTGAGCTTCACATCTATTCCTATCTAAGTCCATCACGAATTGTGAAAAATTAGAAGTTGAGGTAAGAATCTTACCACCTTTAGTTAGAGCATCTTTCACCTTGTTCACTATCATTGTTAAGGTATTTCTATCAAGTAAAATGAATTGAGCCATCTTTTACGACCTCTACCTTTGATAATCTCTTTTTGCTCGCATTGTTGCAACTTCCTCTAGGCTTTGTATTTTCTCACTTGCAGTTGTCACCAATTTACCTAATTGTTCAATAGGTGCAACCTTCTCATCATAAGTTGCTTCAAGCACTAAATCAAACAATATATCTCATATTGTCTGAATAATCTGTGCCTCCTTCTTTTGATCTCTTTTGGACTTAGAACTAATGGCCATAGCAACATTCATCAATTGTGTAGGGGTCATTGTACTAAGATCTATTGGTCCTTGAATGACTGGCAAGTCATCTTCATCTATTTTACCAAAACTTCGTTCAACAATAGACAAAAGATGTTACCTTTTCCTTTTCTCTTTCTATAGTCTTCTCCTTTTATTGTTCATGCATTTCCTTATCTTCTTTCTTCTACACATCCTCAGTATGTGTATCATCTTGCTTCTTCTTGTCTTCTGCTTCACCGATTGCCTTTTTTGCTAGTTCATGTTGTTGCTTATCGGCAGGAACATTGACTATGGAATCATCAAGCATAATTTGATTTGTTCCTTTATCCATATGTTCATCATTTGTAGCCTTAGGCTCCTCTGTATCATCCATGAGTGTAGTGTCTCTTTGTTCTTCAGGAATATCCATGACATGAATATCACTTGTGGTGTCCATGGTATCCTCAGGCTCATCCAAATAAACATTATCCAGTGTGATCTTCATACCATCAATTGTTAATCCATCATCAGTGTGTGTAATCTCTGATTCATTATCATCTCTTCCTTTTTCCTCTTCACTTTTGTGCTCATCTTTCTTCTCTTCAGCAATGCCTAAGACTTTCTTTAAAATACTCACGGTTTCCTCTTGCACTGGTTGAGAATCACCAATCAATAATCGTATGATTTTTGACTTGGTCTTGAATTCAGGTCTAACTTTCTTAAATGTCTCTTTGATTTCCTCTATAGACATCTCTGGCTGTAATTTGACTAGGTTATATTCAATTATTTCCCTATCTTCCTTAAATATTGTACGCCATCTAGCTTCAATTTTGTTGTATAGATATGTAGGGATTTGTCCTTGCAGTTCAATAAGAGATTTACTTAGTTTGTGCATACTGAACACAACTTCATCTTCAATCTTCGTATGATCTTCTTCATTGAAAATGTCATAAATATTTCTTACACCAACAAGTACACCCCACTTCTTGACTCTTTCAACTATATTGTCAATAGAGATGAATTTTCCAAAATCAGGCTTGACAAATTTAGTGGTAGGATCACCAACCACCTTTGACTTTTTGCCACTTGCCTTCATCTCCTTTTGTTCTTCATCGAACTATGTTCCTTTTGCTTCTTCTTCTTCTTCAATATTTTCAGCTTCCTTCTTCCTTTAAGCGTTATGTTTCTTCCTCTTGCTAGCAACCTTCTTTGATGCGGTAGCCTCCTTTTCTTTTGAGGGCTCAGGTTGTGTTCGCTTTTTCTTCTCTTTTACTTGTGCCTTTACAGGAGGAGTGAATTTCTCCTTCTCTGTTGTTGTAGCTAAGACACTTCTTGTTTGCCTACCGGTTGGGACACTACTGGTTGTAGAAGAAATAACTTCTACATCTTCACCTTCACCTATAGTTTTTGTTCCAGATGTTCCATCTTTCTCTGTAGCATGCTTGGCTCTTGCCTTGTTTATGGCTTCCTTTGTGAAGGCTTTCTTCAATGAAAATTATTCTACTTCTTTTCTTATTTTCTTCTCAATGGCCAGTTCGGTCAATTTGTTGTGAACTTCCATGCTCTTCTCTTCATGGGTTCTAAATCTCGGCTCATTTGGATAGACTGGTTTTGACGGTAAATCTTCAGCATTGTCGGCCCACTTAAGGTCCCCCACTTAAAAAAATTTGAGTCAAGCCCGCATATTTGCATATCGTGCCCCTATAAATATTTTCTCTTTAAAGTTGCATGTTAATTTCTGGTTAAATGAAAGAACAGGTCATTGAACCCTTTGAACCAATTCAACGGGTTCAATGAGTTCGAAGGGTTCAAAGTGCAAGTTCAAATGGTTCAAAATGTTCAAAGTTCATGTTACAGACCAATCGGAAGTTTGCTTATGTTTGAAGTGCACTGAAGTACTCGACATCATGCATCATCAGGCAATAATATGTAATCCTAAACTCCATCAAATGCCCAACTATGATTAAAAAGAGTTCTTAAATTAGTTATGGACCCGATAGAAAAATAAGGGAATTTTGAGAAACGTTTTGAAGACCATCAGGAAATCGCAAGCATTTCATGTATTTTCCAGATTTATCTCTTCTGATCTCTAAAAATGATCCGTTTGCATGACATGCTGATAATATTTAAGCCAAAGGATTAGCTTTTTTCGAGTTGGCATCGGAGTTCTATTTTTAAACATCTCGATCACCCGGTAGTCAATGGAAGCTTGTGTCTTGACCCATATCAGGCCCGATAAAGAAGTTTTGAAGTGATTATGTTGTTTCCTAGACCCGACTATAATAAGTTACAAGGTGTTTAATGAGTTCGAGGTCTGTGCAAATACCGGGAAGTCGGTGCCTTTATAAACTGTGGAATCAAACAAAGATCGGTTTGAGAGTAAGATATTTTCCTGACTGCCGATAGCAACGTGCATGGTCGGACTATGAAAGTTTGGAATTCCGTGTCAGGGGTGACAAGCATCTCAGACATAGTTTTGAAAGCCGCCAAGTCTCAGACTTAACAACTAGAAGATCATCGAGCCTACGAAAGGTACCAACATCTTCACGGAGTTCTCTAAGATTATTCCCGAATTCTTCAAACTCCTTGGCCTCCCAATAGTCCCTCCCATTCACAGTAGAATACTCGGCTATGTTTATATGGACAACCCAACATGATGCCAAATGCGGTCGCCGAAAGTAATAAAAAGCATAGTTTTTTGACAGAGATGAAATACAAAGGAGCCCATGTTAGATATCGATGGTATTCAGTCCGTGTATATTTCAGTCAACAATCACTATGTTTCAAGGAATCCATAACAATAAAAGTACGTAGATCAATTCTACAAATCATCAAATGGAAGACATGGTTTTTGTCCAAGACCTGACTTGAATATCAAATGGGCTTTATAAACTCCTTGAAGTCAGAAGATCCAGACTTTTTGAAATTTAAGAACTCTAACAAATTGGTTGGAGAGTCCCAGTTTTGCATGATCAACTGATAATGAGGAGGCTCGTGTTCTTTTTTCCTCTGGCTTGCGATATCATGTTTTATTAGCCGGTGTGCTAGTCTCAAAACTCATTATTGGTACAGTAGCGCTTTGGGGAACTCTGATGAATTGAGCAAAGATGTGTATAGAACATACAAGCAGTTGAATTCACTGAAAGTGCTTGAGAACTCCATAGCAAATCCCTGTGTATAGAGCCTGATGGTGTTGACGCTACTAGCATGGGAAGTTTCATTACCAAAGAAAATATAACTTCATCATGACAAAGTTCTTGAAAAGGGATTTCAAATCTTATAGGTCGCATTGATGAATTCCGAGGGCATACATTGAGAATATGTGTGTACATGGGTGTATATATATACATGAATACACATATACAGACATACACACATACGTGTATGTGTGTATACACATGTATGTGTATACGCATACAGATGTGTATTCATGTATACACATACATACATGTGTATATATATACACACATACACACGTGTGTATACACATACACATATTTGTGTATATATACATACATTTGTGTATATATACACACATACACACATGTGTGTATACAATATACACACATTTGTATATATATACACACATGCATGTGTATATATACACATATACACACCATAGATATACACATACAAGTGTGTATCCATGTATACACATATACACATATGTATATATACACACACATACACATTTGTGTATACATACACATATATACACACATGTGTATATATACACACATATATATACACATATATATATACATACATGTTTGTATATATACACACACCATACATGTGTGTATATATACACACGTGTGTACATGTGTATACATACACACATGTGTGCAACATGTGTATATATATACACATGTATATATACATCCTTATAGCAATATAATATACATCTTTATAGTCGCGGATCTCACGAAATATTAAATTTGCTTTTGTAAAAATTGGAATTAGAATTTCAATTCTAATTCCACCTATTTAGGTGGAAGATGATATTCCCATTTTAGTCCTAAATTGAGAATTTCGTAATTCCAATTCCATTTTTATTCCTGGACCCAAACATAGAATTTGGCATTATCTGAAATTAGATAATGCCAATTCCAGTCATATTCCATGAAACAAAGGGCCCTAAAATCTTAAGAATATTAATTTTAGCCGATAGACTTTACTTGTGAACGTGCTAACGTAAGGATTGCCTCAATACCTGTCTCATGCTGGATACCAGTGGTTTTCTGCTACAAAGCGGTATATTCATTTAGCTGATTTAGCCGATAAGGCAGGCAGTCAGGTCGGATCCACGAAACTGTTATGTTGCCGGAAACATTCGATTGTCGATGAGTTCGTCTTTGCCGGGAAGACCGACACTGAACTGCTTGTAGAGGAGTTGTCACCACCCAATATGTGGACACCATGCTGCTTGCAATGGCACCGCCATCTGACCGTGGCAGATTGTCGTGGCTCACCAAGAACAAATCATAGTTTTCTTAATAGGTATGAAAAGACCGTATTGTTTCTTCAACTTCTAGATGCAATGACAACATTGAAAATCAGATACGCAGTCCGATGTTTACCGGCCCAAAATTCACTGCCATCGGGTTTGTCTTCCCCTGCCTCTTCATTTCATCCTCCTGTCTTTTCATATTTGGTGTTTTAAAAACTTTCGTATTTAGTGATAAGGAGAGACGACAGCTTTGCAAGAAATAATTTATACCAGGTATGGAATTCCCTTCACTGCAATTGAAGCAGCACCTGTATGAATATTGGTTTTGGTTCATCATTTAAAAAAAATTTGTTATGATAGTGTTTCTTAAGTTTATATTGCAAATTTTGCCCATTTTTTCATGGGCATCATTGATAGCATGGTATATGTGTGTAGAATTTTGAGCTACGCCAATTTTCATGGTTATTATAAACTCATGCTGTGAAATATTGTATCAGGCAATTAAAATCTATCAACCAATCAAAAAATCCTCACCACTGAAATCAAACTTCATCACACAACCAATATATTTTCAGGGGACTGAGCTCTAGATAAAGATGTATTTTAAGGTACAAAGTGATTGCATGTAAACTGTTTGATAATATGCCTTATTGAGTTGTAGGATGAGAATATATAGAAAATAAGCATGGTGGAAGTATACTGCCTTCAAAATGTGGTAGCGTTAGAAATTTAGCTGGATACCCACCTTTGTTTCTCAAGGCAGGCATTGTGATTTTTGCTTAGTGGTAGATCAAAGTAAAGGAAATGGTTTTGGACAGATTTTCCATCACTAAGGAGATTGTATGTTTTACAGTTCTGACTGTAAATAATGTATTCGCTTAAAAGGCTACCAAAATCCAATCTCTTTCAAATCCAATTGAATTTGATTTTTGCTTAGTTGTAGATCAACGCAAAGGAAATGATTTTGGATAGTTTTGCATCAGTAAGGAGATTGTATGTTTTATAGTTCTGACTTCTAATCAATGTCTTTCCTTAGAAGGCTACCAAAATCCCAACTCTTCCAAATCAAATTGAATTTGAATCATTGTCTTAGCTGAAGAATTTGACAGCCATACCAATACATCTTTTTTTGCTCTTGTGAAAACCCACTTCGTCCCATGGCATATTGAATAGGCCATATAATTGTTGAAATCAATGGTCAATTATAGACTTCATGCAAAATGAAGAAATGGATGACTTTAATTAAATTTACAAAAATGGGATCTCTTACCAATTACTTAAGAATGAAATTTGGTGGTTTTGATAGAGCAACATAATTTCTGTAGAATATTGAGGTAAGTCACTTGTTATGCTTTTGAAGAGTTTAGTTTTTGGAATCTTTGTGTGGGCATATAAGTTATTTCTGCTCTATTTTATCTAATTTTAAAATTACTCTAATTATGATTTGTTAAATGGAGGATGAGACATTGAATTTAGAGATGATGCCTTTTGTGAAAGAAGATTCTTTGCAAAAAGAGTGCATTGTCAATTTGCCTTCTTTATTGGTTGAAGATGTCCAAAAGTAAAGGAAACTTCCTGCATATGCTGCAATCAAGGCTAACCATGAGGCCACATTTTTTCCATCATCATTGTCATGTTTTATCTATCCTTTGATGGATGTTTATGCCCCGTTCTTCTCTCATTTACATTTTGCACACATGTCTACCAAAGCATTTCCTATTATAATATCTGGAACAAAACTCGCTTCCATTATATCCTTTAGGCCCCGTTTGTTTGCAGGAATTGGAATTGAGTCAAAACCTTATTATCACAAAACCAGGTTTTGAAATCCTGGTTTTGCATCTTCGGGTTATAATTTGGACCGTTTGGTTGACCTGGAAGATGGATTAGTCAATCCATCTTCTGCGTTTGGTTGCCAATTTCGAAATTGGAATTGGAATTGACAAATATGCTATCTCGGTGATGAATATGTCTTGCGTGTTTGGGTAAGGTGAAGAGGTAGAGAAATATGCTCTTCTCTCTTTGAGAGAATCAGAAAATCGGACCCTTGAATCCAAGCCAAGTTTGTGTCACCTTTATAGGGCCTGCCGGGAGTTGAACCTCCGGGAACGACCCAAGTGAGTACACACCTATTGCCGGTGATTCCACCTCACTATAATAAAGTCTGCTTTGTTGAGTCCAAAGACTCCAAAGCCATGGTAACTTCTTTCTCATGATTCTAACTATCATCTTGAGAAAGCCTTGTTTGTTGTACTAAGCGGCGCCGCTCCTAGCCTTGCTTGCAAGGGTGTATGACTTTTAAGTGTTGGTGTGGCTGCGAGGCCCCAACTCTGTATCAGAGGCACCGAAGGTTATTATGAACGAAAGCCCACTAAAAACTCTCTTAGTTAGATGCCTACCTGGATCACCTCTGAAAGAAGACATAATCTGTGCTCAGGGAGAGGGAAGAATCTCTCCCCTAGATTCTTGACATAGGTATGCACCTAGATGCTTGAAGTGGTATATGACGCTGGCCCCTGCTTTAAGGGTAACCTTCGAACATATATACTTAGTCCTTGGAAACACCAAAAACATGGGCACTCTCTCGAGGGTGACACTGCTGTGTGAGGTGCACGCATACGCATAAGACAGCGGGGCACGGATTTTGTCTTCTCCACATTTTTTTTGTAGGGATAACTAAGTGTTTGTTTCGAGTCTTAAACTGTCCAATCATGATCAAACAAAGACTCCCATGATTCTGCCAAGTTGCTTTGTCCCTGGTAGAACTGTTTACAACTATTGCTTGTGTCACTATTGCTTGATTGAAACTTCGTGTTTGTTAACGAGTGCTTGCCACCTTCAAACTAAGATTGTTGATTTGTACTATCATAAAACTGCCCTGAATCTAGAAATTCTATCAGAGATCAGTCCTCATTGTGTCTCAAAATCTAGTTTTTGTCTCAAAAACTAAGTCTGTTTATCAAAACCTGGAGTTTTCTCGCGCGAGATTTTAGAAATTGAGCACTTCCTTGCGCGAGCTTGCATTTTCTCAAGCGCAGTTGAGCACTTCCTCGCGCGAAACAACACTTCCTCATGCGAATCTGTACCCTGGTGTCCTAAAACAACGAGCTTTTTCCCGCTGACTGATGATTTTTTCGTCTGATCTGACTTTTGCCTGAGGTTTGATTACATGTTTCCTTGTTGTCTGCAGTCTGAAACTGGTTGTTTCGAGTTGTGAACTAACCGATTCTTACTCAAACTTGTCATGTCTCTTTGTCTCTTTCCTATCTTTTCTATGTTTTTGTACCTTGCGACGCGATAGTCACATCTCAGCTATTCTATCCATACTCTTGACGATTCGTGCCGAGTCCATCTCACATCTTGGTTGTTCTAGCCTATTATCTCCTTTTCGTTGTCTCTAGAGACAGAGTTCTGAGTTGGGTCCTAGGTCCTCTCTTGTTTCATCTTCGTCTATGTCTGGTATGACTAGAAGCGGTAGTATATTCCCCATTCTTGGTTTTGGAACAAGTAAGGATAAACCTCATAATCAAGGAAAAGATCATTCTGAATCTTTCATTTAACCTGATAGTCAAGAGGGGTTCTCAAGTTCCTCTTCTACACTTAGTACAGATCCTAGTCCAAATCAGAAACCAGTGTTTCAGTTGTGCTCTAATCCTTCGTTTCAAGATCAACAGAATTCATTTCTTTCAAATGAACAAAGCTTCAGAAAGTCACATGTTTGGGTTGATCCAATTAACGATCCTCACTACCTTAGTGATCCTTTTGAACATATCAATCCTTTTGATCCTATCAACCCCTTTGATCCGCTAAAGGTTACATTGACCACGACTGCTCAACTCAATAGACCCACTCATACTGAAGCTGTGCACACGACACAATCTCCCATCAACAACATGGCAAGTCCTTTCGATTACATGCAAGGTCAATACAATGATGGTCATGACCAATCTCAAAATGATCAAGGTCAACAAGGCAAGCAACATCATAATCGCTCTCCTCCATATGACCATAGTCAAGATCAGGATCAAAGCATTTACGAGATCCTTGGTAATGATGATGAGCCAATAACTCAAAATGACAAAGATGTTGCAAAATCTAATAAGGATCTCATCAAGATGATGGAAATTCTCCTTGCACAAGATAAAGAGAAATATTTTCTAGATTTGGCAAAACAAGGAGTTAAGTTACCCTCAAACTTCCAAGTGGAAACACTTGTGGCTAAAGAAGAAGAGAGTGAGACTACCAAATTGCATAAGGTGATTCAAGATATTTAAAATCAAATTAGCCAACTTATGAAGGATAAGGACAAACCTACACAACAATTCACGATGAAGAGTATTTGTCCTTTCCCTTTTGATAGGAGTCTTCATATGCCACCTTTGCCCAAAGGTGTAGAACTCCCTAAATATGATAAATACTTGGGTACCACCGATCCTCAGAACCATCTGAGAGAATTTGGGGCCTTGTCTATGGAGTTTATTTATGATCAAACCTATTTGATGTGTCTCTTTCCCTGAAGTTTGGGTGAACCTGCCATGGAGTGGTTTTCTCGACTACCCACTAGCATCAAGACTTTTGATGAGATTGTCAATCTCTTTATGTAGCACTATTCTCACAACATACAGCATCCCGTCAACATCAGGGACCTTTGCAATCTCAAGCAAAGACAAGGGGAGCCATTCTTGACATTTCTCCAGAGATGGAGACAACTTTGCACTAAGTATCCCTGCAAAATACCCGAATCTGAGAAACTCGATATCTTCTTGGACAATCTCACTCCTGATTTTGGGTATCAAGTACAACTTCAAGGTCCCCTTAATTTTGACAACATGATAAAGCAAGCTATGAGGATAGAGGCATTTATGGTTAAGAAAGGTGAATTGACTTTGTATAAAGACAACAAACAAGGTTCCTCCTCTTCCAACAAAGATAAAGGGAAGTTTGTTAACAAAAATAGGGATGTTGTGAATGATGGAGTGGTTGACAATGTGACCCCGACTCCTTCAAAACCGGTCTTCAATCTCATTTCTAGTATACAAGCGACCAAAGCTATTGAAAAGGATACAACAAATACTCAACCGCCTTCTAGATTCTCTGGCAACAAACCTTGGGCCCCTCGACCCAAGCGTGAATTTACTTCCCTGGGAGAACCGCTTGATGTGGTTTTCAAGACTTTAGTGCAAAATCAGATTCTCACTCCTTTGGACAAGCATACATATGATCTGCAACCACGACCCCATTGGTGGAACGAAAATGCATACTGTGACTATCACCAAAACAAGGGTCATAAGACTGCTACTTGTCTTCAATTGCATCATAAAGTCCAAGATTTGATTGATAATGAGGTTATTGTTGTGGAAAATCATAATAAGAATTCGGATCACCGGGCATTTAAAGATCCCTTTCCTCATCACGAGAAAGGTGAGTCTTCCAATGCTAAGAACAATAATACCAAGGTTAACTATGCACATGCCACTTATGACAATGTCATCAACATGATTGAACCTGTTGAAGTGGAGTATTGTAATGTGATTACTACCAAGGGGAACGGGGATGCTCATAAGCCCAAGACCCCATTTGTCTTGAGAGGCCCTGGGTCTCGTTCATCTGAATCTGATTTGTCTCGGGATTGCGCAAACGTCACTACTAGATCCCGCGCGAAAATCACTATCAAGGGTCTTGACCCTCCTGCTGCTGCATCCACACCGAAACAACCCACAGATAAGACTATTGTTGGCTCTACCAACAAGACCACGAAAGTGGTCCCTACGCCTCCTACTACTGGTTATAGCATTCTTGACTAGCTACAAAGAACCAATGCTCAAATAACTTTCTTTGAGTTGTTGAAGATCTCGCTTGCTCATAGGCAGATTCTGGATAAAGCTCTCACAGAAGCTAATGTCCCCAAAGACGTCAATCTGGATCCGTTTCAATCCATGGTGGGTCACTTGACTTCACCGCACTATTTATCCTTATCAGAAGAAGATGATCACTCAATTAGTCACCCGCATAATGCTCCTTTGCATATAGAGGTCATGATTAGCAAACAACTTGTCTGTCGCGTCCTTATTGATAATGGTGCTAGTCTCAACATTTTCTCTGCTCACTTTCTTGCTCAGCTAGGTTATGATGAAGATTACATAGATTCCCGCAAGAGAATTACTATCAAGGCCTATGATGAAGAGGAAAGAAAGTCTAAAGGTTTGGTTGTATTACCCATTTGGGTTGGACCAGTTGAAAGAGATGTCACATGTCAGGTGTTGGACCTTCCCCTTGCTTATAACATCCTACTAGGAAAACCATGGATACATGTAGTTTGCAAGCGGTTCCCTCTACATATCATCAGTGCATTAAGTTTCCTTTCCAAGGCGCAGAGGTGACAATTCCTGCTAGTATGGGCTCTTCTTGTAATGCACTCACACAGTCAGCTGATAGTCTTGTTCCAACTAACAGAGAATACACATAATTCTATGATGCCAAGCTTAGAGACATGGAACAAACCTTGAAAATCAAAGACATAGGCATGGGGGGGGGGTATCAAATAGAACCCGTGCTATCATTAGCAGCTCTACCTCTGTCTCCTTGTTCTTACGGGAGACCCTTTGAGAACAATGGATCTTCTACTCCTCCTGAGATAGTTTATGATGGTGCCTTTGTACGGGCTTCAACACCATTAGAAGATGAAGATGAGGAAAGATCTATTAGGGCTTGGCTTTGCAAAGGAAAGAATATATCTAAACAGACTGCCCCAGTTCATGAACTAAATCCCAACAGTGAAGGTCTTAAAATTATGAAACGCTTTGGGTACAAAGGGAGTGGTCCAATAGGAGTGAATGGTAATGGGTTAGTTGAACCTATTAAAGCTACGAGTCAAAAGATGAAAGACACAACTGGTTTAGGCTTCAAGAAGATCTCATTCCATCTAGGGATTAACAAGTTTGTGCCAAAACTGGATCCTCCACCAGAACCTGAAAGCACAGCTACAACTGACACTATAGAAGATAGCTCTGATGAAGATTGCTTTCCTTATCCCATTCCTCCAGACCTGGCAGCATTCTTTGTTGAGCCAGACAATTTTGTACCGCGTGTTAGTACAGCCGAGACCGATAGTGATTCTGATAAAACCACTCCATTTGATGCATTAACCTACGAACAATGGAAAGTGTTACAAGATCCTGATTTCCAAGGTGAGCGGTACATACGACAAGAATTTCAAGAGCAGTTGGCGCAAGAATAGGCTGGTGTCGCAAGAACTCCCAAGCCTTCATGGTGCAAACATCCCAGTCAGAGTTTGGACACAGATTCTCATGAATATGAGTTCGATAGTTTGTCAGAAGGATCCTATGAAAAGCTTCTCGACGTAGGTGAAGGGTCTAGTGAAAGGTCTAATGATTCCTAGTCCATAAATGTTAACATGTCTTCTACTTCAGTCGCTAGGAGTCAAAAGGATTCAAACACACCTTTGGATGAGATCGATTTATCTCTCAGCTTACTAGTCAACACTTTCGATGACTATGCCGTGAATGCATTTGAACCTGCCACTTCTCTCTCACTCCAACATCCCGAGCTAATAGACTGGAATTCCCCTACCTCATCCAATGAAGTCCTTACATTCCAAAATGACTATGCTCTAGCCTACTACCTTCACGCTATCGAACCTGTAACGTCCTCCACTAGTGAAGAAAGTGTCAACATGACCGAGGCTGATATCAAGTATCTTAGTCATAAAATCAAAAGAAGAAAATATAGGAGCTCTGATGGTGAAAACCACATTGTGGCAGTGTCAGAGCCAAAAAAAAGTAAAAAGAAAAGATGTATCCGAAGGTGAAAACCTCTCTGAGGTGCCTGAGGATGAGATACTTTATGCGCTTCCGAGACATTTCTAGGAATGCTCATCGGTGCTAATTGAGCCAACTCTGTTGGTAAATCTGGGTACAGAAGAACATCCACACATTATTCATGTGGCTAAGTCATTATCTGCAGAAGAACTCAAGGAATTCACATATTTCTTCAAGGAGAAAAAGATAAATTTTGCATGGACATACTCTGACATGCCTGGTGTAGATCTTGATCTTATCATGCATCACTTATCAATAGCTCCAGGTGTGAAACCAGTCAAGCAAAAACTTAGGAAGATGCATCCACATGTGGCTTTACTTGTCAAGGCAGAGTTGGAGAAACTTCTAAAAGTTGGGTTCATCAAAGCCGTTGATTATGCAGAATGGATCTCCAACATAGTTCCAGTATCAAAGCATGATAAATCTATCAGAGTCTACACAGACTTTAGGGACTTAAATAAGGCATGTCCAAAAGATGATTTTCCACTTCCCAACATTGATATGATTGTGGATATGACAACAGGATACGGAATGTACTCCCTTATGGATGGTTTCTCTGGCTATAACCAAATCAAAATTGTGTCAGAAGACCAAGAAAAGACTGCTTTCACTTGTGCATGGGGTACTTTCTGCTGGAATGTTATGCCTTTTGGTCTAAAAAATGTTGGAGCTACTTATTAGAGGGCTGTCACTACCATATTTCATGACATGATGCATAAGACAATGGAGGACTATGTGGATGATACACTTGCTAAAAGTATGGACAGGAAGACACATCTTACTGATCTAGGCCCTATACTAGATCGTATTGAAAAACTCATACTACGTCTTAATCCTAAGAAATGTGCTTTTAGGGTAACTTCAGGAAAATTGCTTGGTTATATCATCTCCACGAAAGGAATCGAGGTGGATCCTGCAAAGGTGCAAGCTATCATGGAAATGCCTCCACCTCGCAATATCAGACAAATTAGATGTCTTCAAGGTCAACTTCAATCTATCTGGCGCTTCATCTCGTAGCTAGCTGACAAGTCACAACCATTTACTAAAACTCTACATAAAGGTGTGACCTATGAATGGAACAAAGAATGTGAACAAGGTTTTCAACAGATCAAGCAATATCTAGCCAATCTGCTTATATTAATGCCTCCTATTCATGGGAAGTCGTTGATCTTATACATCTCAGCTACAGAGACATCTCTGGGTTCTCTATTGGCCCAAGAAGATCAAAATAATAAAGAAAGAGCGATCTATTATATCAGTAGAACATTGGTCTCTTATGAAATGAATTATTCTATAATTGAGAAAGCTTGCCTAGCGGTGGTGTTTGCTTCCCAGAAGTTATGACACTACATGCTTGCTCACACTACAAGGCTCATCGCAAAAATTGATCCATTAAAATACTTGCTCAGTAAAGCTACCCTCACAGGTAGACTAGCTAAATGGGTCATGCTCCTTAGTGAACTTGATAGTGAATATGTTGAGAGAAAAGCTATCAAAGGGCAAGCGATCGCAGATCAGTTGGCCGAGGCACCTATTACAGATCATCAACCATTAAGGATTGAATTCCCAAATGAGTCCATCATGCTTCTTACACATCAGTCATGGACCATGTTCTTTGATGGATCATTCACCCAACATGGGTCAGGTGCTGGAATTTTGTTCATTACACCTTAGCGGTATTCATTACCAAAGGCATACAAAATGATGTTTCCTTGCACAAATAACACTGATGAGTATGAAGCTTTAATTAATGGATTAAAGATCGCTATTGAATGGTGTGTTGATGAGCTAAAAGTCTTTGGAGACTCACGGCTGGTTATCAATCAAGTGAATAATATCTATCAAACAAAGGATGAAAAGCTAGTGCCCTATAAAAAGATGGTTGATGATCTTAAGAAATACTTTGCACATGTTACGTTCCAACAAATTCCAAGGGCAGATAATAAAGCATCTGATGCCATGGCTACTCTGGCTTCTATGTTACAAATGCCAGAAAATGATTTCAGACATGAATTCCTAGTGGAGACGTTATGCTACCCTGCCTATGATTCCCCTGACTCCCGGATGATTTGTTCAGTCATTGGACATGACTCATCCCTCTACCACCATATCTACTCTTATCTTCGTGACCAAATTATTCCTGACACATACTCAAAATGAGAAATGTCACTTAATCCGCAGTGCTTCACGGTTTGTCATCGTAGCTAACGACTTATATAGACGAGGTCTAGACAGTACCCTCCTTAGGTGTTTAGAACTTGATGAGTCCAAGCGTGCGTTAGAAGAGGTACATGAATGCGTCTGTGGGTCTCACTCAAACGGTTTGACACTGGCTTGTAAACTTATTAGAGTTGGTTACTATTGGTCGGATATGGAGAAAGAAGCTACACAATTTGCTAAGTCTTGCAAACAGTGTCAACTACATGGTAATCTGATTCATGCTCCAACCAAGGAGCTTATTCCCTTCATTACTTTCTGGCCATTTCAATAGTGGGCCTTCGACTTAGTGGGTCAGATATATCCGTCTTCTTCGAGGGGACATAAATACATCATTACTTCTACAGACTATTTTACCAAATGGGTCGAGGCAGTACCTCTTAGTGTAGCTGATGGCAAGTCTGTAGCCATGTTTATACTGAACTACATCATCTGTAGATATCGTGTACCCTCATCAATAATCACAGACAATGGGGGGAAATTCAAGAACAAAGATCTGACAGATTTATGCACTAAGTTCAAGATTATTCAGCACTGGTCTTCTATCTATTATCCCCAGGGTAATGGACAGGCTGAAGCTTCAAACAAGACAATTCTCAAGATCCTACACCGTACAGTACACAAATCTGGACGAGACTGGCATCTCCAGATTAATCCGGCTTTATGGGCTTATCGCACTAGTATACAAACACCAACAAGGGCCACGCCCTTTGCTCTAGTTTATGGTGCGGATGTAGTGCTGCCCATTGAGGTTGAGATTCCTACCTTGCGAGTATCTCTGAAGGGCCTCATTACTGATGATGATATCAGAATATCTCGGCTACAAGAGCTTGAACTACTGGATGAATGTCGGAAGGTGGCATTCGATCATCTCCGAGCATATCAGAAGAGAATATCTAAAAGCTATAACAAGAAGGTTAGACCAAGGGACTTCCAAATGGGTGATCTCGTCCTGAGAGAGAACCCTAAGAATCAACAACAGTGGATCCAGAAAGGAAAATTTGAGCCAAAGTGGCTTGGTCCAAATATTATCACTGCAGTATTTGGGTTTGGCGCTTATCAGCTCTCCACCACAGAGGGGAAACAACTCAAAGAGCCTATCAATGCTCTTCATCTGAAAAAATTTTACAGTTGAAATGTCTTCTGAACGCTCATGTACATACTTTATTCTGAGAATATCCTAAAAATTGCAAAATGTCCTAAAAAAATGATCATCTTAGTGAAAACCTGGCAAATAGGCACTTTGATGTATCTATTATCCTGGTGAAAACCTGGTAAACAGGTGCCTTGATAATACCAAAAAAATCAAAAAATGAAAAAATACAAAAAAATTGAAAAATGAAAATACAAAAAAAAAAAGAGAAAAAGAGAAAATTGTGACATTGATGAAAACCTGGTAAACAGGCGTCATGGTAGCAAAAATAGAATTTATGCCAAGATGGTGAAAACCTGGTAAACAGGCACCTCTTGTTCTGCAATGCTCTATCTATTGCAGCATCTCTTGGCTTTTTGACAATTTGCTATTATGCTTTCCTGCTTTAGTCTGCTTTCCCGCTTTAGTTTGCTTTCCTACTTTAATTCGCTCATGCATTCTCTCTTTGTCATCTTCGAGATTTTGCTCAACTTCACATGGATTGAAACTGGTCACACTCAAGGGCATCTTCCTGGTCTAGGGGGCATTGTCCTATCTTTTGGAGTCTCTCTCCTCTTCGCATCAGTCACCAGTGGTTCTCACTAAGTCTGCATGTTGATGCCTAGATCTCACATCGATCTTTATACTTGAGAATCTCTCTCCCATCGGTCACCAGTGGTTCTCACTGTGTCTGCCTACTGTCGCTATACTACTGATATTTCTCACATTGACTCGCTAATCGGCGTATTCGACATCAATCCATTTAGTACTTGGGGGCATGGCTCCCCACTTTGATCATATCTTCGGTTTACACTCGAGTCAGTAATGTTGTCAGTTCTAAAGAACAACTATCTACTGGCACAAACTGGTGTTTCTCAATACCCCAGTCAAACAGTGCTTTTCAACACTCTCTTTCGACACATCTGTGTTTTTCAACACATATTAGATATTGCCAATGTAAACATCTCTCGATAGCAATCAAACACAATACACTCACAAGCACAACGGTGTTTTTCAACACCCTAAACAAAGGCACATTCGTAAACTTTGAAACATGTTGAGCTATGATTGAATCTTTCTTTGTATGTTGTTTGTTCTCATGAATTTCATTGATATTTTCTTTGTCTACTGCTTGTGGGTGTGGTTTCGATGATCCGGCAACGTCAAATAAATAGGGTGTATGTGATAAGAGCTTCTGTATTAAGGTGGAAAAGCCTCACATCCCTCAATCTTGTTTATTTGTATGCCAAGGGGAGTTTGGAACTATTTCCTTGGCTGTTATTTCTCTGTTTGTTTACTTGTGTACTCTTACTATATCAAACTGGAAATAATGTTTAGGTCATCTTGGTTTTTGTGCCCTGACGCTTACATTCATTTCCTACATTTTATCTGATGAAAGTCATATTCATATCCTTATGGTCGCAGTGGCACCAGTAAGGATTGTATTGACTCTGATGTTCCAAAAGTACTTGATGATGATAATTATGCAACAAGTCCAACAACCAAGTCCTAGGGTTGCATTTAGCTTGGGCTTGCATTCGCATCTTAGGCTTGCATATCGATAGTTTTGGTGCTCTCTTTACTTGTCTTCTCATTCTTCGAAGCTCCTCATCTTTTGTCCTAGATTCCTCTCAACTGTACAAGTGTCCAGTACTCGCTCTCGATCTTCATTCATATTCTTTTGGTTAGTACCTATCATATATTGCAATATCCTGCATGAGATGATTAGTACCATTGCATTTCCATACATTCATTTGCATTTACATAAACATGTGCATCCATTATAAGCATAAATCAAATCATACATAGCATCTATCCATCTAACATCTATCATTGCATTACATTCATAGCATTTATCCATAAAACATGTGCATAAACATTTGCATATTCATCCATGGCATACATTTCTAATCCATACATCTAATCATACATGAAACATCTCACAAGACATGTAAATTTAAAAGCAATATATGAACAAGTACAATGATGCCAAAACCAAACTCATATATATATATATATATCGATCGATCGATCGATCAAAATGTACAAGGGTGCTACTCAAGCACAGTATCTCAAAATGGTGGTACAATATGTATATCAAGTGTCTCATCTAACCACCCGGCAGAGGTGGGGGAGGTGGCATGCCCTGATGCTGAGGAGGTGGTCCCTGTGGAGCGGCTTGTGCCCCAGCATACTCTGAAAATGGTGGAACCTGGTCCACTGCCTCTGGAACTGCAATAGTATATGTAGCATAGTAATAGGCTGACTGAGCAGCCTCATATCTAGTCTCTATCTGAGATCTAGCTAGTGCCTCCTGTAACCCTCAGATCTCTCAATCTCGCTCGGCCACTTGGGTCTCCTGAACGATCACCTGTGTGCGGGAATCATCCCGCTCTCTCTGTACCTGTCTAACCCTCTCTCAGAGCCTCTGGAGAGCCTCCTGTAACTGAGCTACCTGTCTGCCTGTCTGTGGGTCAGCCGTAACAGTATCAGCCATGATGGTATCCTCACCCTGCTCGGTAGATCTCTCATGTGTACCACTGCTCCCTGCACCAACATCTGACCCCATAGGTCTCGGAGGGATAGGAATCTGCATAGTCCTCGGCCGTACTACCCTCTCCTGCTGCTCTAATGGTGGCTACTGCACCTGCTGCTCTAATGGTGGCTTCTCCACCTGCTCCTGTAATGGCAGCTGTTGTGCCTGCTGTTGTAATGGCGGATGTTGTGCTTGCTGATGTAATGGCGGCTATTGTGCCATCTGCTGTGGTGGTGGTCGTACCACCTATTGTACCTATGGGCCCAAGCCAATAGGATCTGTGTATCTGGGAAATGGATGGGCTAAGATGTGATCCCTGTATGTAGGTGTCATCCCTGCATTTATCACCCCTTCCATGTAATCCCACCTAGCTGGTGGTACTCGTGCCTCTATCATGCTCCGGCCTCTGTCTAGTTGTCTCTGCCAACCCTTCTTCGTCTCATCAACGAATTGGGCATAAGTACAATACTCCTGTGAGACATCCTGAGGTCTGCCAAACTGTCACAATATCTGTGTCAATAAGAAGCGTTCAATAATAATGATAGTACGCCCAATCAAAGGACGTGAACAAAACATATATGACAGCTTGTGTCATGCATCATCCCACACCTCAGTAGCTATCCATGGCCGCCATATAACTATTGCCATATCATCTATTTGGGCTCGCCACTGCTCTGTCTTACCTAGCACGGGCTGGGTCATAAGACCAACATATCTGTAAATGTATGGCTCCAAGGGCTGCCGAGTATCATGGAATATCAGTCGACATATGGGAAGGTGCTCCCAAGCCCAGATCTGTAAGACGACAACTCCTGCCGCCATAGTTCATGCACCTTGATACACGATCTCGTGCATCTCATGATACATCTGAGTGAGCATGCACTCGCCTCATCTAAATCTCACTACTAGTGTGGCTAGCATCCTCTGCAACATGGCTCCCCAACCGCACTCTAATCTGTGTTGACCTCGATCTGAAACCAGGTGACAACTCAAGAAAAGCACCAAGACAACCGCCAGTGGGTGATCTACGTCGTGCCTGCTTGTCAAATCCTCCCAAGAGATGGCTCGACCCATCACCAGATCATCATCAAAGACTACTCTTAGTGCCAGTGTACCTGCCCTCGGCTGGGTATCATAGTCTACATGAGCCCCGTGGAATGGTACTCTAAGGATCCTGTAAATGTCCTCGGGAGTGACTGTCATCGCCCCCTGCGGCAAATGGAATGTGTTCATCTCCAAATGGAAATGCTCGACCAATGCACCCAATAGACCCTGATTTACCCAAATATTGGGTGCATCACGAAGATATGACAATCCTAGCCCGTCAAGATGGGCACTATCAGCATCCAACAATCTCTACAGCAGCTCACCCATGACAGAATGGTGCGACCAGAACACAATATCAAGGAAGTCAACCTACAAAGAAAGCAACGAGATTGGATCAGTACCTCAACATGATGATTTTTCAATGCAATGGCAGCAAATGCAGCTATATATCTATCCTAAACACAATTTTGAGGCATTGTAACTGGCTGACTCTGCGACATAATGAATGACAACTTTCAAAATAGTACGTGATTCCCATGCGAGGAAACTCTTTTCTCGTGCGAGGAAACTCTTTACCCACGTGAGCTTTATGTTTCACGCGAGACAGGATCTCTCTTCGTGCGAGTTTCCATCGCATGCGATGAAATCTCACGCGACATTGGCGCGCACTTTGTGCGAGCACACGAAAAGGCCCTGCGCATAGAAGCCCTAACCCGCATGATGAAACTAAATCCTCGCGCGGAGGACAATCTAGGCCAGCACGAGGAAACTGTTCCCTCATGCGAGATTGAATGCGACAGACCTAAAAAGCTTTAAAAATGTGCTAAAATGACCTAAAAATTAATAAAATTGAATGCGACTACTTACAGGTGTGTCATACTCCGGTGGTCGGTTGTGTCGTCGGGAGCACTCGAATCGATGTAAACGCAGAGGAATGCTATCAATGTCAGCTGGAGCTCTTGCCATCGCTAAAGACAAAAGTGAATAATGATTTGAAAATGACCCCTCTGGGCCTTATATAGCTTTTGACTTAATTTTCAAAAGTGCTCCGTTTTCCGCAAATATTGCACCCTGGGCTAAATGGACCGTTCTGAATCCATTTTTGGGATTGAAATCAAAATCTGACACTCCTAAGTAGCTCAAAATTGCATTTTAAAATTTTGGGACCGACGTGCTCCGATGCTTGTGCAGTCAATTTTCTGACGTCGCTTTCTTGTCAGAATCATCTCTCGTCATCATTTTCTCAGCTTCTGCAATCTTTTCATCAAAGTCAACTCTAGTAAAATCTGGTCAAACTTGGTCAACTATGGTCAAACCTAGTCAACAGGACCTCTCGATCGCTCTACATCGATTCTGCTTTCTCTTGATCTATCTCAAATTTCTTTGGATCTTCGATCTTATTTCTATCTGCGATTTCTCGCTCTCAATCATCATTATAATGTGTCATCTTTCAATTTCGCTCTCGAGGGGGCAAGGAGATTGCATCATTGAATCTTTTCGCATCATTCTCAAATCAGTCTGATCTGAATCAAAAGTCCCCATTGTTGGGGGCATCTCATCACTTGGGGCATATTCAATTTTTTGTATATTATGGTCAAAATTGGATATTCCATGATCTTGAATCTCTAGGGGCATCTTGATGCCTCGCATCTTGTCATCTTTTCATCTATCTTTATAGGTATCTGAGCAATCTAACTCAGATCCTTAAGGATCAAGCTTCATTCTGGGGATGATTCTTGAAATCTCATTGGGTATTGGGGCAATCTAACCCTAATTCCTGAAAGTCGCGCTTCGTTCTGAAGATGACTCTCAAAAGCTCTTTAGATCGTTATCTAGGCAATCTAACCTGGATCTCGGAGGGCTAACCTTCGTATTGGGGCAATCTAACCTTGATTCTGGAGATAGTCCTAGATCTTCATCAACTATCAGAGTACATTGGGGCAATCTAACCTCAATTTCGATCTTCTCTCAAGTGGTATTTGGACCATTGTCTTTGCAATCTAACTTAGACTTCGGAGAATCATGCTTCGTTCTGAAGATGGTTATACTTCTCAATCTGATCGGTGTCTTGACAACCTAACCTAGACTCCCAAAATCTTCATCTTCACATTAAACTGTTCTTTGAATCAATGCGTTGCTCGCACATCAATTCAAAGAGGGGCAAAATGTAACACCCCAAAATTGGCACCTTACAATTCTAATCAATTTTGATGCATTTTCTCATCATCGAAGTCCTATGGTACTAGGCAAATTTCTCTTCCTAATTGACTTTAATTGACTTGGTCTCAAATGCAAAAAACCTGAATTTGCATAAATCTCACACTATATTTAATTCCTAAATTATCAAGGTTTATTAGCTAAAATCCCTATGATTAATTAATTTAATTCTAAAGTCCTAAATGCTTTTAAAATTAAATTAATTCCACCCCCTTTAGCTAAATACACATCAAGAGGAATTAAAATAATTATTTACTTATTTGAGTGAATTATCCTCAAAAAGAATCTCATAATTCCATATGAAAAGTCACTCATGTGGCAATAATTCATTCTTTTAATTAAATAATTCCTCCAAAATTGTCTCACCTTCCTCCATGGAGATGAAGAGTCAGCCGTTTCTTTTCAATAAACTCTTCATCCCCTTCTCAGGTTGTTCTATATTATGGGCCTCATTTTCTTCATTTGAGAGGATGAATTGGAGAGCATCAAAACTATAGTTAATTTTTATCTTGCTTTTATCATCTTTTCAAGCTT
>MU225942.1:428652-441799 GCA_018584345.1 Thuja plicata
ATCTCATATCAAATAGTTTCAATTTCAAGTTTTTTATCATGCTTTAAAAATCCTCCATTTTAGCAATGGTCAAGGTTGTTGGCTCTCGTTCTGAGAGTAAATTCAAAAACCCCAACTAAATAGGAGGTAACAGGTCACTTCAATCAAGTTTGTGAAATGGACAATGCATGTCCATCTTTGCAAATTTGATGATTGAGTAAGGACTATGTTGAGTTTGTGCCTAATTTAAGAGGTCACATTCAAGCACTTACAACTACTACCTCCATCTAACAAGTGGTCATATCCACCATAAAATATATATCATCCTTATATCTCCCTTCTCTCTACAACATTAATTGTATCACCAATTGCTAACAAAATATTATAAACCTTCTTAAATCTTGTTAGTGGTCAACCAAATCTTCATGTGGTCAAACAAAAACTTCATACCATAAATAAAAACAATAATACACATGTAAATATGTGAATAGAACTTATTGCACATGCATCTAGGAAGTCTTCAATAGACTCAACAATGTTTTCTCCCCCTAAGTCAATGATGAATTAGTTAGATGAATGATTCTCCACACCTGGTGAAGATGCGGTACCTTTAGATGGTTTGTCTTCACTCTTCTTTTTCCAAATCTTCTTCATCTGATTCCTATTTTCTTCAACATTCACAATCTGGTTTCCCTTTTGCTCATCTAATTGATTAACCGGTTGGTTCACCGTATTGTTCCTTTCTCTACAAAACCTTGCAATGTGTCCTATCTTGTGACAATGAAAATAAGCCATACCTATTGATCTCCAAGGTCTCGCACTACCTCTACTTGTCCCCAATCTACAGTTGATCGTTGTGTGACCATAGTTATGAAAATGTGAGCATTTAACATTCCATCGGTTCCCATTCTGATAAGGACTTGATTGGTTCATTGGTAACCATTGATTGTTCATCCTTGTCCTTCACTCATTAGCTCTATGATCATATTTGTTGCAATTGTAACAATAACCATGAGAAGTATTTGGTCTAGCATTATATCTAACACTTGGAATACTTTATCTAATATTTGTCTTGCATACATTAGCATTATGTCCAACCTTATGACAATTGAAACAAACTAGTTTATAAGATCTCTTACTAGATTTCCTTTGATTCACCTTAGGTGTTCAGTCTTTCCATCTTGATGTATCTTTATGGTACCTGAAGATTCACCAACCTAATGATTGGTGTAACCTAAACCATGACTATCTCCCTTCATCCTCTGATTCTTTAGTTGTTCATCTTGTTGTGAAGAAATCTCATTGAATTTCTTGAGTAAATCATTTGCAGCCTTCAACTCACCTTTCAGTTGTTCATTTTCTTTTCTCAGATTTTCATTCTATCTTACGGATTCTTTATTTTCTTCATTTGTCTCATGGAGATGTTCATTTAATGTACCAACTTCTTGTTTATATTTGAAAATCTCATCTACTTTATCTTTTAGGGTTTCCTTTGCAATTTTCTTTGCTTCTTCTACAACCTTCCTTGCTTCCATTTCTTCACCCATCCTGATTGACAAGGATTATAAATCTCTCTTTAGATTCTTCTTGTCTCCATGCAATTTTGTATTCTCTTGGGCCAAAGCTTCTAGAGAAACATCATATTCCTAAGATCAACTTTCTTGAGATAGCTGATCAATGAGATCTTGTCTCTCAGATAATTGTTGAGCAAGCTTAGCCCTCTTAGCTCTTGATTGCTTAAGTTTCTCCTTCAACTGGTCAATGAACTCTTCTGCATCTTCCATTTGCTTTTCAAGTTGCCTTTGATATCTTAAAATCTCCATATCTGTCTTAAGGATCCTTCCCAAGTTGTTAGACTTCTTCATGGGAACTTGGCTCTAATACCAATTGTTAGTATTATAAGGCACTAAGAAGGGGGGATTAATCAGTGTAACCATAGATCTAAAAAATGTTTTCATTAACTTCCAAAGTAACCAACATGCAAAGCTAAATATAACATAAAATCATATCAAAACATACATCCATGAAATCAACACAATGACACCAATATTTTATCATAGAAATCCTTATAAGAGGGAAAAACCACAGTGGGAATTACCACCCACAAATCTCACTAGTGCGCTAATAACTCTTGTCCTGTTAGGAGTGTTACAATACCCTGCTAAGGGTTTACTCGGTTAAGAGTATCTATAGCCCAGTTAGAAGCTATTACAAAATTCTCGTTAGGAACTACCCTGTTAAGAGATTTGAAACTCCTTTTGAGAGTCACTTTATTGGAGGATTTAGTCTTCAGACCTATTAGGATCCTGTTTACCTTGGTAAGAGTAACCTTGTTATAGGATTTTGATCACAAGCTGGTTAGGACTTGACTTGAGAATAAACTCAAATGAAATGATCTGAAAGTAGAACACTTTGTTTGATAAATCTACTTTAGCACTACTCAAATCATTTTTATGTGCATATAATCATATGCTTTAACCACCGTAATCATCACATCAACAACAACTCTAGATCTATTTACTTCAATTTCATCTCTTATAAACACTTTTAGGTCGGTGAAATAACCCTAAAATGTGCTACCTGAGTCAGCCTCCAAAACCTAATCAAAATTCATAAGAAAGCACTCCAACATAGGAAATTGTACTCCTTAAGGTCATCCCTCAACTATTCAACACTTAAACTTATTGTCCTTTGACTTTGATTTCAACGCTGAATCATTTTACCCAATTGACTAGACCGGTTTGATTTTTCATTGTTGTTGCTAATATTACAAATCTCCAACTGTGCGTTGAATCAACTTATGCAATCAAAGATGTAGGTATACATGATTCTGTAAATACTGTTTGCACAATCACATCATCTGATTCCTCCATATTATCACCGCATGCCAAATTTACCATCACGAACTATAGTATTACTAGTACATTGGATACTTAGTCAAATTCTTGTGCAATCACCTTTACCATCGATATATCTGATCTGACATGTGAATAGACTTGTTTCCAACAATGAAACCACTACAACATTCATCCCATGATCTAGGACATGATCATCTTGATCATATGCCAACACATTCATTCCATATGACCTTGTCATTATTTCATCTCCTAAGACCTTATCCAAAAATAATTTATTTCATCTAATTCACCACTTGATTCATCTTGTCATCTCCTATGACTTCTTATTATTAATTAAATCATATGATCATCAATTTCATTCAGTCACTACATTTCCACCTTGGTCTTGGTTTCATTCAATCATAATCTAATGTATTCATCCATCACCTATTGCATGTGCATTATCATCTTGTCACTTAGGATACACATTATCATCCAACACATAATAATTCAATTAAATATTTCTTAATTATTTAGTTAAATTTGGCTAATATCATCCATCAATTCAACAAATTAATTATCCATAATTATTCACATAATTATGCATGTAATCAATATTTTATCCATACATTATCCACTAATGAACTTATTTAATAGTAATCTCCATCTCATGTGCACCAATAATTCAATTACTTATTTTTCAATTAAATAATTCTACATCTCTTAGTGGCTTGTTTAGGGGCCTAGTAGAGTTAATCCTCTTTGTTGTGGGCAACAAGAAGTTAAATGGGCTCCTCCCCCTCGGGATGGATCAAAATCAACTTTGATGGGGCTTCCAAAGGGAACCTAGGCCCCTTGGGGGCTAGCTATGTGGCTAGGAATGAGTTTGGGGAAATCTTGGCTTTAGGAGCTATGTGATTGGCGGATGGAACCAACAATGTTGTTGAATGCCAAGTAGCAATTGGAGCTTTCCGGCTGGAAAAAAATCTAGGTATTCAACAACTAGTCTTAAAAGGGGACTCTATGCTAGTGATCAATGGAATCAAGAAGGGAGAAATGGATGCATGGAATTTGAATCAATACATAAGGTGTATTAGGGGCATCCTCAGAAATATCTCGGAGGTACAAATAGTTCATATTTGTCATGAGACCAATGGGATGGCAGATAATTAATCTTAAGGAGACCTATTGAGGACAAAACCAAACTTTTAGAGGACTATCAAAACATTGAATGACATGAGATTGATTGATCAAATGACACGTGATGTGGACAAGTGCAAATTTTAGAGGAATTATGTGTTTGGAGGTAGTGATTAGGATTTGGAAATGATTGTTTTGAGTTTTGTGCCTTTTCCATTTTGGAGGTTGCCTTTTCAGAGAGGTGGCATGCTTGGCCGAGGATGGTGTGAGGTGGCAAGTGGTACATCATCTTTGGAAAGGATGGAAGGAGTATGATTTTGGGGCTGGGTTGGGGAAGTATGTCGGCATGTTTGATTGGTTATCCCTTGCATGCCTTTTGCTTAGAGGATTGTGGCTTGATATCATTTGAGATGAAGGTGACTACTAGATGTACGGTGGGATTTCCTTTTAGATGCCTTGATGGGGTATGAAAACCAAAGAACAACCTACTCTCGATAAAGGTGTTAGCACTGTTAAAAATCTTCATGGTTCTAGGCTTTTCCAAGTGTTTTTTGCCCTAGTTTCATAAGCCTTAATGCTCTATGCTTAAATCCTTGGTTCAATTTTAGGAGCAAAATCCTAAACCCTAAGTCTTTGTGGTTTTTTATAAAATCACATTACTTTTTCAAAATCACTTAAAGTCTTATTAGCCATAGCCATGTGCCACTTTATCTTTATGCCTTGTCTCCTAATCTCGCAATCGAGATCGAATATTCCATATGGTATGGAGACTTGACGAGGCAAGTTCATCTCTTAATCTTAGAATGACTGGGAATTTTTTTTTCATTTAGCGATCTGGCGAAGGCACGTCATTATTTCTTGGCGGGTCCAGTCTTTCCTTTATCTCCTGATCTCTTAATACTTGGCAGTTAGTTCTTAACATTTGGAGATTTGGCGACAAAGTTATGACTTGACTTTTTATTGTTATCTCCTAGTCTCGTAATGTTTCGGTTAAGTCTCAGAAAATATGGAGATCTGGCAAGGGTCATTGATGCTGATTAGATTGGAGGGCTAGTGCTGGATCTCGTAATTTAAGTCGAGTCAAGTGAAGTATTCAAAGATTTAGAGATAGCTTTGTCTCTAAATCTCGAGATCAAACTGCATTTAAGTATTGTGTTCTGAGATTGAGAGAGGACCGTTGATCATGTTTTAGATGTGTGGCCGTCGTTGAATCTTAGGATAAACCATGGGTTAGGCCAAGCATTCGATGACTCAAAGATAGTGTTTCTGTTAAATCTCACAATGGGACCGTGGTTAAGTAAAGATAAGTTAATGTGCAGTTTAGTTCTTTTGCATTCGATGGTGGGCGTTATGCCTTGAAGGGGAAGATGATTGATGTTTAATGTTCAAGGAAATGTGCCTACTCGACATGTAGCTGTGCCAAGGTCACATATTCTGGTTTTTAAAAGGAGGTTAAAGGCAGATAAGTTTGAGAAGATCCAATGGATGACATTTCCTTAATGCCAGAGATGATCAAAGATTAATGTTTGAGGCACCGCAGTCATTTTACACGTGGATTGTGGGACCTACGTAGCAAAGGCTTAGAGTGGGTAAAGATCAGTCAAGTTGTTTTGATCCAGTGGTTAGTGCATTCCTTAAAAGTAAAGGTGCTTGACAGATAATGTATGAGGCATTGTGTCATGCCGACACATGTTAAGTTTTCAGACCTTGGCGCCTGTTGGGGGAAAGTAAAAGATCAAACAAGTTTATTTTGATCGGATGGTCAACGCTTTTCCTTGAATAAGAGAGGGATGAAAGATAGTCATTGAGGCATCACGCCTGCCTGCCATGTTGCAAGTTAGATCTTTGTCAGTGCTAAAGACAAAGATAAAGGTAAAGTAGGTTAAACTTGATCGAAAGGTGGGCGCTATACCTTAAACACAAAGATGAAGGTAGTTATTGTTAAAGGTATTGCGACAGGGTGCCACCTGTTTGATAAGATCGTCAAAACCTGTGTAACTTAAAGAAGATCTATGACTCGCTTTTAAAGTTAGAAAAGGTTCAAATCTCGACTGTTGATGCCATATTTTTTGCCACCTATGAATGTTATAAATGATATTTGAATTTTCAAATATATTTCTCAGAGTTTTTGTGGCGGTGTTCTAAGATTTTTGTTCCTAGACATAAATGTGTTGATCTAATAATTTGGGTCGTTCTTGCACAACTGTAGGATGATGTTAGGGTGGAAATATGATGGTGCAAGATGTATTTATGTTGGTGGTTTTTGATAAGATTGATACACCTTATAGAGGCGCTTGGTCTCCTCTACATTTATATTGAGTTGTTGTCCGCGTCATGGTGCTTGAGAAATTAGACTTCAAGGTACTATTCTTTACATTCTGAAGTATGACTACATATCATATTAGATTGCACAGATTGAAGTGAAGACATGGTTTCAACTTGATGAGAGGGTAGCTAAATGAATTGAATGCATTTATTATTGTAAACCCTAACTCTAAATAATCCAAAGCTTTTTGCATCCTTGTTTCTGATAAAGGGATTTTCAAGATCATTTAGTAAGGGCTAGAGAATTGGGAAAGTAGAGAGCATTAGGTGTATTACTTGTTTCTAGTCTAGGATATATCAGATGTTTTGAGACTGTATTAAGATAGAGTATAAATTTCTTATAATCTTTTGCATATTGTTGTATTGTGTATTTTTCTTAGTCATATTGTTGCAGAACTTTGATTCATCATACTTAATATAAGTTTTCTCAGATTCAAGTCTCTCCTTGGTGTTATCTTCTGAGTTTTGAGTTTTTTGACTTATTGCATAAGCTTTTCTTATGTATATGTTTTATTCCATAAGTCTTTGATCTGAGATCAAATTAAAATGCTTTGGATATAACATAGGCTCATTTGATTATCTACATAAGGATACTATAAGCAGTGTGTGGTCTGAGATATTTATGTTTAAGGTTATGAGTCTTTGACCAGTAGGTTGGTTTCAGTTTTCAGTATTTGTATTGAGGAGTTTCCCAATGGATAAGGCACTGATCAAGAACTAGTATATACTTTTGAGATATGTGTTTGATAGGTTTGGCTATATTCTGCCCTATCAAAACATCAAAACCTTTTCAATTCCTTTTACATTTTGTGGTTATTGTTTGTTGTCCTACACAATAATGGAGAGTCAATGAATTTTTGTTTAGCATTTAGTAATTTCTTATCATTATCTGTTGTTAAAATCCAGAGTTATAAGGAGTTGTAAAGAGTTAAGTTTTATCTGGATTAGGTGTACCTGCCTTGGTTTTGCAGAGCCAGAAGTGCAAATGGAAGTCTTATCCCTATGGTTGGTGTAATTACTTTGCATAGCTTTCATACTTGGAGCTAATCACTCCTAACATTAGTCTCAAGGTATATTGGTGGCTTCTGAAAGCATAAACATTTTCAAACACCAACAAAAGGCTTGGGGGTCAAGGGCTCTATTCAAAATTATTGCAAAGTAAGGCTTGCGAGAGAGAGGCGGTACTACGGAATGTGTGGGGTGGTTGGTACTGAGTTTCAGAGTGTCGTGGGTGGCAAAGGTTGAGTCATAGAGGCCAATTTCTCTATGGGTTCCCCAAACCAACTTTTGGCCTTTCGGGATTCTATCTCAGTCCATAGGCTCAAAAATATCTTCCGCTTTGATGATTCAAAATTCTCGGAGGTAATTTACACCTTTTTGGGTGATGAATTTCTGAATACAAATGTGCATCCTCGCACAAATCTTGATATTTCTTCCCTTTTTTGTCGTTGGGTTTGCTGGTCGACAATACGAAGGAAGAAATTTTGAGGGTGACAAAGAAGTATTTGGTGCCAAAATGGTCTGAAGGTCTGGAGGGGATTGTGGAGCAAGTGGCAATCAGGGTGGGTCTCCACATGTTGGGAGGCCATCGCATATGATTGGTGGTGGCTCAAAAGATGTTCAGCCCCTAGTCATTTGGAGTTCTACTCGGCCAATAACAACACGACTACCTAAAGTACGGTGGGGTTGGGTGATGGTTCTGGATTTCCTAGACAAAATGGAGGAACATAAAGTGGTGTGTGGTGTTGGAGGTTGGAAATGAAAGAAGACCACTCCAGTAAATTCCATAGCACCGGTGGATGAGTCAGGATGGACAATGCCTCGACACCAGTTGGGAAGGAAGGTGGTGGGTCCTAGTGCTTTTTCATCAAGTGAGGCTGAAATTCCCAACTTCTCCTGTGAGGAGGCCCTGGGGTGGTTTTGGTAGGGTGTGGGTAGGTTTTGGTTTTGTTTATGCATAATGTCGCTGATGGTTTGGCCGGATGTAAGCATTGTAGTGCATTTTTGGGTTTTGTCTGAAGTTTTAGTGGGTAGTACGTTGTTAGTGGTGGATTTGTCAAGTTTTGGCCCTATGGTTGGTTGTTTTGGTGCTTGCTCCATTTTGGATAGCTGGTGTAAACTCTTTATGTAATCCTAATTATGAATCAATACAAAAAAAAATTACCGATAAAAAAAATTCTACATCTCTTAGTTGACTACCTAGTGTAATCAATTCACTTAAATTTACTCTTAGTCCCACTCATTAATCAAATCCACTCCACTCATCTTTACATTCAGTTAACTATTTCATGCAATAATTAAGTCCCCTTGATTTTGTTATTCACTTAGTTAACTCCTTCATGCAGGTCGATGACTCATCAATAAAATCTATTAAATCCCTAGTCACATTGAGTTAAATTAAATAATGGGTAACTCTTCTATGCATGCTACATCTCCTCATGATTCCCGCAAATCAATAATCATATCTTAGATTCTAGATTCAATCTTGACCATTCATCAAATTATATTGATAGTCTACAACAATTAAACTCGTCTCAAATCATCAATCAATCATTCAATTTCATATCAAAACTCTCTCAATTTATTATTCAGGTAATCTAGTAATGTTATGTTCGCAAATTGGGCACCCACATTAAAGTGAGAGAAGATTCGCATAAGCTTGATTTGTGGTTTGCATGTGCTTGATTTGAGGGTTGAATTGATTTTACTTTGATGCTACCTTGTTCATATTGTTTACATGCATACTTAAAATGCATATTCAAATTAATCATGTATTGGTTTTCATTAAGATTCATTAAGATGATCTAAGAATAACCTCAACAATGTCCATTACCACCACATATTGATAATAATTATCACATTTTTATCTGTTTTAAAATTTCTAGCTTTGCCTTCATGCTTGATTTAAATCCAAGGAAGTATTGAACTTTAATCCTTTAAGAATAGGTTTGATGTGGTTGCTTATCACCATCCCTTTTCCTTTATAAAGACATCAATTAAGCAAGTTCTATAGGTACCAAAAGACCAACTAAAATTTGAATGCAATAATTAAATTTTGAACAAAATCACACCCCCTAAATAGTATTGCTAAAACAATTACATCTTACACATCAATTCATCTTATTTGAGTTGTCTCAAGTTTTTTTTTATCAATAATCTAATATTAGATTCTTAATTACATATCTTTATCAAGCATGACACTAGTCAAGGTACACCCTTTTTCCAATTTTATGGTATCCACCCAAATTTGCTCTCATTTCCATTTCAATACATATATTTTGTTAATTAATCATACATAACTCATTGTTTAAATATTACATTTAATTGATTTTATTCATTTATTAGTCTTTTATATTTTTATATAATGGCAAAAAAGTATCTTGAAGCCCTTTCTCATTTGATTTTATACCTATTTTTAGGTAATGTGTTAATACTCATACATGATTAGACATATCACAATCTTATGCAAATTGAGGTTCATTTGAGTGACTTTTATTCTACCCTCATTTGCATGTGACCCTATGCTTCTTAACAAATCTTATTTCTAGATTTGCTCATGTTCCTATATATTTGGTTTATTCATTTGTTATTTATGTTCATCCATGCATTAATCCTTAGATTGACTCTATTTGTCATGATTCATTTTGCATATTTTATCCCAAGTTTGCAACCACAAGGTCACCCTAAGACCGTGACTTTAATTCACCTAGTATCAAAATTTTGTCAAACATCCCCCTTTGTCTTTTCCACCTAGAGTTGGCTATGCCCACATTTATGTGTTTTATTGCCATGTACTTGTATAAACATATATTCATTTGCATTCATGGCACAGGAGCACCCTTGGACAAAGAAAATGTAAAAGAGTATGGTGAGGTTGCAGGAGGACCTCCATGAATTTTTTAGGTGTGTTTTGGTTGGCCAAGTTCCAAGGGGGATCAAGAGATCCTAAGCATTGTAATAAGTCCTAATTGTAAGACCTAGTGACCTAGGATGTGTTATAAATCATATGGCTCACTATGGTCAATTGGACATGGGTTCGGTAGATATGTGTTACCTGGAAGCTTGAATTGATGTTCCTAACATCATATCTTGTTGAAATCAACCTTGGTTAGTTCCTAGGAGTTAATTTTGCAAAAGTTGTCAAATGTTGTCAACAACATTGTTTGCAACAAAAGTTGCTAATTACAACTTTTTGAAAATTTGTTACCCAACATTCACAACCACCCACAGTCAGTTGGAACTGATGGGAAATCATAAAGATTGTGTCAGCAATCATTGCAGAGGTGTTTGAATAAGTTGAAGAGAATTGTATGAAGGATTACAAAATTGAATAAGGAAAATGCATTTTACCGTGTAAATTGACTGGTTTTTGTTGGTGCTTGATTCTGTGCGGATTCAAATGGTAAAAATAATATAATAGGAAATTAGGAATGTGTCTTATCTTTATTTTGAATCAAACCAGAGGTCTTACTGTGGATAAATAAGGAAGAAATCATGTCACAGTCGCCTGGTAGTCGTTATTTTGAAGAAAACTAGGGTTGTGGACTTCAAACCCTCATATCTCCCAATGTAACCATGGGAAATTCCTCTAACCAGGTTTAAAGGAGATGTATGGAAGTGTACTTTAGTTTTCTTTTGGTCTCAGAATGGTTGGTTGCAGTTTTAAGGAGAAATGACTAAAACCCTAACTCGACATCTCCATGTGACGGGCATAATTGTTTAACCAGAAGGTTGCAGACCCCATAACTTTAGATGGGAAATGATTTAGATCCTGAGGTTGGAGGAGAAGACTTCTTCCAAGTGTCCCTATATGTTCCCATAGTTGGTTTGGCGAAGACCCAAGTCTAGAGAGTACTTTTTTCTTTAGGAACTCCATTTAGTTCTTTTAGACTTTAGAGAGGATTTTTAAGTTAATTGAGTGGTTGAAGGATCCAAGATCTGTTCTCTTTGCAAAGGTGTTGCCCCAAAATTTGAAGTAAGTCTATGTAATTTATTTGATAGGTCCTTTGGAGTTTTTTGTTACAAAATCCCAAAAGGTGTGCAGAAAGGGCTAGTAGGAGACATTGCCGAGTAACAAATTGTTAATCCCTAAGTTTTGTTGATGATTAGTGACCAACACTTAGCCATTTACTTAGGCAGTTTTAGTTGGTTATCATTGTGGCCGAGCTAAACATTCAAGGTCGAGCAATATTGCCGAGCAATTTTTTAGGTTTTCGAGTTACATCATGTCGAGCCGAGTAGAATATTAAGTGTCGAGCGACAGATATGTTAAGTGCCGAGCAAAATAGTTTTTGCATACATGTCAGGATTGATTCAAACTTTGATGTGAAATGTTTAGGCTGACTTGTATGAGATTTGGGCTGACATATGTACGCATTTAATATTTGTATACTGATTTAATTACGTATTTAATTTTTTTATACTATGCATGGCATGAAGCCAATCAGAAAATTAGAATGCCTTGGGGGCATAAATAATAGATCTTGATCGTTGATCTAGATCTCGCTGCCAGATCCGGAAAGACATATAAGATTGCTTCTAACCCTAAAGATACAGAGACAGATATAGTGTGAGAGATAATGGTTGTTGTTTTCATAAAAGATGAACGGGGAGTTAGTTTGAGAAGAAGCCTAGATCAAGCAAAATGACAGAGCGGTGAAAAGAAGAGTAAAGATATATCAGATTGTGAGATCACAGAAGGTATTGGAAAGAGCAGATCTGTCATTAGCATCTGAGTGTATAACGAAGGATCACTACTTGAAACATTCTAACAAGCGTATCAGGTGAAATCTCTTAACAGAGTGGTTCTAGTAGGTCATTTTAAATCTCTTAGCTGAGTGCTTACTTTACTGTAAGTTGAAATCCTTTGACAAGGTAGATTGTAATGATCTTTAGTTCTTAACCAAACAGACCTTTAACCAGGTAGATTGCATTTTGTAATCAAACTCTTGTATCCCTAACATGCACACTTTATTGCTACAGTAGTGAAGATTTTTGTGGGTGTCATCCCCACCCCAGTTTTACCTATTTGAGTTTCTGGGTTACAAAATTCTGTGTTATGAGTTATATATTTCATGTTGTGGATACTATCTGATGTTAGGTTAAATTCATATATGTATGAATGTGGATCAATTTATTTTAAGTGATTAAGTTATAAGATCTGATTCACCCCCCCCNTTCCCCCCCCCCCCCCCCTCAGTATCTTGCTTTCCCATTATTGTAATTCCAACAATTGGTATCAGAGTGCAGTTCACCTACAAAAGCTTTTAATCAGCTTGTGAGTACAAATCTTGAGATGGAGGTTTACAAGTTGGGTAAAGTCATTGATAATCAGAAGATCGAGATTCAACTAGCCTTACATCAACTTGAAATAGAAAAATAGGAATTGAAGAAATCATCGACAACTAGGAAAGATTTGGCCAAACAAATGAATGATACTCATTATCAGGAAGATGACACTACAAATCTATTTCAGAATGGAGATTCTACTGAAAGTGATGCAGCAATTGCAGATCTACTGGAAAAGAATAATGTATTGTGTGAACAAGTCAGAAACTTGAAAAGAGAACAAGAAATGCAGACAGTGAGACTATGTGAAGTAGTGGAACAAAAGAAGAAAGCTGAAGATGACAAAGCTATGGTAGAAGAAGATAAAAGAGTGATAACTGTTAGACTTGATGAAAGGACAAATGATGTGCAAATGATGACAATCAATCAGGTTGACATGGAAAATCAACCGCTACTTGCAAATCAGGAGATTAGTAGGAAAGATATGGAAATGATGAATCTGAGATCTAAGAACAATCAATTGAAAGATGATTTGAGATCTGAGAAGGAACTGAATGAAAGGCTGAATAAACCTAATG
>MU225942.1:441849-457063 GCA_018584345.1 Thuja plicata
CTTTGACTCATTTTGAGAATCTGATGGAAGCATCAAGAAGACCAAAAGATTCTTCTAGATTAGGTCACACTGAACCAAAAACATCTACTGAGAAAGGAGAATCATCTAAGAATGGTGAAAGGAGGAAGGCAAAGACAAAGCACAACAAGCCTGTTTGCCACCACTATGGAAAACCAGGTCATACAGAAAACATTTGCCAAAGCAAGAATGGTAAGTCCAATTCTAAACCTAAGTTCAATGGTTACTATTTTAATTGCAAGAAATTTGGACATAAAGCACATGATTGTTGGGCTGAAGCAAGTGATGCACCTCCCAAACCAATATTTAATGGTTATTGTTACAAGTGTCAGAAACATGATCATAAAGCACAAGATTGTAGATCCAATGCTAAACATCAATGGACATCAAAGACACAAACAAAATCACCTAGGAAGGGAAACACTTACAACTAGGATTATAACACAAGGCAGAGTTGTCATTACTGTGAAGAATATGGAAATGCACCTGAAGATTGCTTAAAGACACATTTCAGAGGAAAATCTAAGAGTTGGATGAATGGAAGCCTAGTCTGTTTTAGTTGTTTGAAGATTGGTCACACTAAGAGAGAGTGTAGGACAAGAGTACCTACTCCTACTGTTGAGGAAATAAGAGCTCAGATGAACCAGACACGGGTAAGGAAAATAGAGCCGAGCAACAGTGAAACCACTGAAGATGAGGTCACCCAATCCAATGGATCAGGTGATCACACCATCTCTAACTGAGCAATAGAGGTATGTAAGGAACTGCATTTAAATTTCAAATCTTACATCAGTTCCTAACATATAAATATGCCAAAGTCCATATATGCATATGTTGAGATGCCCCAGGACATGTTTGTGACAAGTGCCGACAAGAGTTAACTGTACTATAGGTGTCGAGTTGGTTGGGCGAGTAAGTTGTGTGATGGCCGAGTATGGTAAGCTGAGTGGTATGCAAGTTGTGTTAGTTGGCCAATGACAATTGGCTTGCACTAACCTAACGGGCAGAATATTTATTGCTTACCTACTTTGACCTTTTGAGTCTATATAAGGACGAACAGTTTATTCTTCATTTTACCTTGCAATTTTTAGAATTCACAGAGCGATCGAAGAAGTTGCAGAATTGATCTTAGTAAAGTTTGTTTCCAAAAACTCGTCAGTGTGTCGTCGGCAACCCTAAGTTGAACAGTGCAAAGTGTTACTTGCCGAGGTACCCTGTTCTTCATTTTTGAACCCTAATTTCAGAGATTATGGCTGTAAGTTCTTCCGCACCAGCCAAAGGAATGGAGGAGTTGAAAAAAATTAAGCTAGTAAGAAGTGATGCATGTGCACCTCCTAACTTTCGAGCTGTTCCCGAAAGCACAATTTTAGGTGATCTGAACGGAGCCCTCTCATCTATTCCACCAAAGGTACTTATGATCCACGATGTTAGATCTTGTTACATGGTTAAGATTGGAAAAGTAGGTGATAGTGAATTGAGAAAATCCTACAACAAGTTATGCGAAAATGGAGTTCTAAAAGACGAATTCAAGCATTTAGCCGACAAAGAGTTAACTCATGCCCTAGATTTTTTGCCAAACTTCAAGGATGAATGGATCAAGGTTGTTCTAAGCCGAGTTCATAATATGCATATGTGGCTGGACAATGGACCAGTTAGGATCACTAAAGATATAATTCATCGAGTAACTGGATATCCTGTTATCAGTGGAAAGAGAACAATGAGAGATCAAACTAAAGAAGAGATAGCAACTAACACTGGAGCTGTCTGGAACAATAGAGGTATGACTATCTCTACAATTGAAGATTTAGAACTTGACTTTGGAGTGAGAGTGATTGCACATAATTTCTATCAGTCGAGCCGACTGGATAGTGTTCCCTGCACAACTGTGGACCAAGCATGGAAGATAGTCAAGAAGAATCACACCTACGACCTTGCCGAGCTGCAATTGACACAACTAGCCGAGAACTTACTATTGATCAGAAAAGCTAAAAGCTCATCATGTAAGTTTGGCTCTTTACTAGTTTGCATATTCTTCTATGTACAGAAGTCATTTCCTACTCTGGGAAATATTGTTTGGAAGAAGGATGGACCTATTACTGTACAGATTAGTGAATGTATTCAGCAATTAGGCAATAATTTCAATAGTATTATGGGAAACTACTTTGTGGAATTCAAAAAGAGAATGAGGTTGAGGACTAGAATTCCTAGTTCACTTTTGGAAAAGCACTATAAGGAGATATATTTTCTAGTCGACACAGATTACACATACATTCAGGCTGTGACACCTAGGGTATCATGGCTGGAGTCATTTCCATATGAAGTTAACATTGATGAAACATCAACAGCTATCACAACACTCCTAGCATAGGATATTGATACAAAAACAAAGAGATTTGGAAATTATGATGAAGCTAAGGCAAAGATATCCATGAATCTTAAGGCAGGAACCATGGAGAGAAAGAGGAAAAAGATTGTGAATAATCTGAAGAAAATGGTTGGATTGCTGAGTGATGAGGAGCTAGAGGATGCACCTCTAGGCATATCTACTGGACAAGGAGAATATGTATTTGAAGAAGAAGAAGAAGTAGAAGTTAGTGAACCTGAAGAAAAGATTACTATTAAGGAAAAAGGAAAGAAACCAGTAGTAGCCAAGGTAACCAAGCCGAGTCAAGCAAAACCTAAAGTTACCCCTCCCATTGCTAATCGTCCAAGGACAAGGGCATCTACTGTTACATCTCCAGCAGTGCAAACAAATGTATATGCAAAGAAGAAGGTTGAAGAGAGTAGTTCTGGATCAAAGACTAAATTTGTAACAAAGGTTGTGCTGAGCCTACAGGTAAAGAGACCTAGAAGGAAACTACATCTGGATCCAGAAAGTGATGAAGAAAAGACTGAAACTGATGAACCCAGCAACATACCAACAACACCATTAAAGAGACCCACTAATATTAATGAGGTATGTGAGAATTTGAGAAATTCTGCAAGGTTATCTGGTTTTAACTTTATCAAATATGAGAAATTAAAGTTAGAAGATAAGCACAAAGTTCAAGAGGCACTACTAGATATGATGTGCAACTTCAAGTTAACTCCTATAGAGATAGGAAACAATGTGCCAAGTGAGTTATATGAGTTTCTATCTAGCAAATGGGAATTTGCATTTACTACTGAGAGACAGATCAGAGAAGGCACATTAGCTCAAGTCATTCCTGAGCTGACTAAGAAACAAAGAGCAAAATTTGTTGAAGAGTATAAGCATAAATTCATACCTAAATAGAGAGGTTATGCTATTTTGAAAAATGATATTGAAAGTGTAGTACAATAGAGTACTAGGATTTGGAAGGAAATCTTTGGATTGATTGCTCTAAAAGAGAAGAAGATTGATGAAGGAACACCTGAGCCGAAGGCTAAAGAAATTGAAACCACCCCTGCACCACAGAAAGCAAAAGAGAAAATTGCTACTAAGCCTGACAAGACTAGAGCAGAACCAAAAGAACAAACATAGATAGTAAACACTGTTGATCTGACAATAGACAATCCAATTGATGTGACAATTGATGACTCTAGCAATTTGGATGCCGAGGGTCAGGATGAGTTGAGAGACACAACTATAGAATCGCCTATTAAGGCTATTGAGGCTGAAGGAGAGAAGATTACAGAGGAAGATGAAGAGAGAACTCAAAAGGAACCTGAGGATAAAGATGCACCAAAGGATGCATAAAAGGAGGCAACAAATGAATAAGAGGTAATTATAGTTAATTCACCTATTTTAGAGGTTGTGAAAATAGTCTTAAATAGTGGTGAGGAGATGAGGGATACTAACAATGAACCTAAGGAACAAGAGGCAGTAGAAGTGTTGGTTGGTTTACCACACTCGACATCATCTACTCCCACTAGACTCAAAATAGGAGGAACGCCTGATCAACAGGCAATTTTGACTGAATTGAAAGATGCAATGGTGACTACTACTCATACAAGAAAAAGTCTTGAGGAAACAAAGCCGAGCTGTAGCTCACCGGAACATAAGAGGAGGAAAATCATGAGGAAGAAGTATCCCACTCCTAATGTCACATTAGATGAAGTTATTGTGATTCCACCATGGGATCCCAATATTTTATCTTATGAACAGATTGAGACTCTTCAAGAATTACTTAAGAGGAAGAAAAGACAGGAGGAAATGAAAAGAGAGCAGAAGCAAAATTAGGTGTTACATGACATCAAGGATATATTTGTAAAAGCTTTTGATATGGAAGATGACAATCCTCAAGCTCCTATTCTTGAACAATTGGTTCATATTGTGCAAAAGGTGAATAATGATAACATTGAATCTAATGAAAAGTTATTGCAATGGTCTGAGAGGAAATTCGAGACCAAAGTACTAGCAAAAATCTCAGGAGAGATTGCGGTAAAGCAAGTTGAACTTTCTTCTCTTGTAGAAATTTTGGAGGAATTGCAACTAATGTTTATTCTTTGTATAAGAAGTTATGTGATGTTGAATTCTTCACAAAGGATAATCTACATGCCATAGAGAAATTGCAATTAGACTTAAAGTCAACTGGAAGTTCACTGAGTATGGATGCTAGCACTAGCTCCTTACATTTTGACAGATTGACTTATGTACAAAGGAGGATAGCCGAGTTCATGGCTGAAGATGGTCGGATAAGGACCAAATTGATTACTATCCAAACAAACCTGATACCTCATCTGGAGGTAATTCAGAAAGAACTTTCATCTGCAAATGAATTGGTTAAGAGAAATTCGCATCTCTCCACTACAGAAAATTTAGTAAGTCTAGCTGTCGAGCTAGAAGTCAAATTAGAGGTTATGAATTTTGTTAAGGATAGTTGGGACACTGCATTTGCCTCCACCTTACAACTTCATAAACAATTTTTGGATAAGTATAACTTGACCCCATCTGCAATCAGTGACAAAAACAAGGGGGAATCTGACAGGACTGACAGGGATACAACGTAAGCAGATCAGTACAGGTATCAATGTAAGCAGATCAGTACAGGTATCAATGTAAATATTTTTTTTGAAGGCATGTAAATTTTTGTATGTAGTATGGTGTACATTCCTAGGGGGAGTACATTGTGTACTTAGGCAGCATTTTGGATGGAACAAATCGAAAGAAATGATAAGTGTATTTTTTCCACTAAAATCAAAGGGGGAGATTGTTAATCCCTAAGTTTTGTTGATGATTAGTGACCAACACTTAGTCAGTTACTTAGGAAGTTTTAGTTGGTTATCACTGTGGCTGAGCTAAACATTCAAGGCTGAGCAACATTGTTGAGCAAGTTTTTAGGTTGCCAAGTTACATCATGCCGAGCCGAGTAGAATATTAAGTGTCGAGCGACAGAGATGTTAAGTGTCGAGCATAACAGTTTTTGCATACATGTCAGGATTGATTCAAACTTTGATGTGAAATTTTTAGGCTGACTTGTATGAGATTTGGGCTGACATATGTACGCATTTAATATTTTTCTACTGAGTTAATTACACATTTAATTGTTTTATACTATGCATGGCATGAAGCCAATCAGAAAATCAGAATGCCTTGGGGGCATAAATAATAGATCTTGATCATTGATCTAGATCTCGCTGCCAGATCAGAAAAGACATATAAGATTGCTTCTAACCCTAAAGATACAGTGTGAGAGATAAGAGTTGTTGTGTTCATAAAAGATGAACAGTGAGTTAGTTTGAGAAGAAGCCTAGATCAAGCAGAATGATAAAGCAGTGAAAAGCATAGTAAAGACATATCGGATTGTGAGATCACATAAGGTATTGGAAAGAGCAGATATGTCATCAGCATCTGAGTGCATAACAAAGGATCACTATTTGAAACATTCTAACAAGTGTATCAGGTGAAATCTCTTAACATAGTGGTTCTAGCAGACCGTTTTAAATCTCTTAGCCAAGTGCTTACTTTACTATAAGTTGAAATCCTTTGACAAGGTAGATTGTAATGATCTTTAGTTCTTAACCAAATAGACCTTTAACCAGGTAGATTGCATTTTGTAATCAAACTCTTGTAGCCCTAACAGGCACACTTTATTGTTGCAGTAGTGAATATTTTTGTGGGTGTCATCCCCACCCCAGTTTTACCTATTTGGGTTTCTAGGTTACAAAATTATGTGTTATGAGTTATATATTTCATGTTGTGGATACTATCTGATGTTAGGTTAAATTCATATATATATGAATGCGGATCAAATTGTTTTAAGTGATTAATTTTTAAGATCTGATTCACCCCCCCCCCCCCCTCTTAGTATCTTGCTTTCCCATTATTGTACTTCCAACACAAACAATGTCAAGTAACAGACGGTGCCGAGTAGGACAGTTTTGAGTGTTAGATTGAATTGAACCAAAGGAGTGATTTGGTGGATTTGAGGGATGTCAAAGGAGTGTTTTGATGTGTGTGAATGATTCATAGGCTTGGGGATATATTGGAGTGACCTTGAATAGGGAAGGTGCATTGAGAACACTAGGTGAACCAGGGTACATTAAGGAGATGTATGAAACAATGATCAACTTAGTAGGGGGTTTGGGGTATATTAATTGATGAGTTGGTGAACAATGATTGAGACACTTATAGGTGTAGGGATCTGGTGTTGGATACTCCAAGTGAAAGGGGTAGGAGGGATTGATTGGATCAAGTAAGGACTTGTGAATTGATTCACGTTGGTAGATAACCATAGCTCTGCATTAAGTGGTATCAGAGCATGAAAGATCCTTAGGAGAAGGATTGAGAACCATGTCTGCAAATGAAGGAGATTCTGATATCCCATCAAGGGTCACAATTACAGAGCTTGCAAGGATTGTGAGAGAACAAATGGCGTAGAACAAAGATTTGACAAGAGAAGTGGAAAGAATCAAAGGGAAGGTTCGATAGGAAGGGTGGTGGAAAATCTGATGAAGTTGAGGAAGGGAGTGAAGAAGAACCCCTTGAGTAGGAAGAGGTTCCTGTAGATCAGAGGCTACTCTTGAAGACCTTGAATTCCATGGAAAGGAGAACAATGGATGTAAAACTAGATCTTCCCATGTATAGTGGAAAGATGGACCCTGATGCAGAAATGGATTGGGTTGATGCTCTCACAATTTTCTTTGAATGTGAAGATATCCCTGAGAATTAGAGGGTAAAGATTGCAAAGTCAAAGTTGAAAGGATCTGCACTTGTAATGATCTAAAAATGGCCATCAAAACCCTAGACCCCTAATCTCAATTATTTATCAAGAAACCCTAATCTTGATAATTCTAAGTTCTAAACCAAACAAGCAATTCATCAAATGCAAGCTAATCTGACCTGAACCCTAGGTCCTAATCAATCATCACACTTGATTAATTAATTAATTCCTGAAATACAATACATTGGAAAATAAACCTTATGTTAATTATTTAATTGATATTCTAATATATTGATTAAATAAAATTACTAAATTGTCAATAAAATTCAAAAAGGAATTAAATTAATTAATGAAAACAAAATATGCATTTAAAATCAATTAAATCTTTAAAAATGCATATGATGTCATCAACTATTTTTTTGAATTAAAATATGCATTTAAATCAATTAAATCTTTAAAATGCACATGATGTCATTAACTGATTTTTGGAAATAAATCTGTTTTATTCAATTGATTTAATCTTATATTTTCTCAATTGGAAATAAATATGTTTTATTCAATTGATTTAATCTTATCTTTTCTCATTTTCGAAACAAATTTGTTTTATTCAGTTAATTTAATCTTATCTATTTATCATTTTGGAAACAAAGTTGTTAACTAAAAATCAATTTGGATGTTTTCAAAAAAACTGAATCTTTCGACCAATCAAATTGCTTGCACATGGATTGTGCTTCCTCAAATTGAATTTGAGCCACTCATTTCCTCTGATCTTGACCGTCGATTTTGGGAGAGATTTTCTATAAAAGAGAACTTCATTTCCTTCACAAAGGACCCAGTTTTAGTTATCGTTATTCTATTATTTTTGGCATTCAGGCATCTTGCATTCTTAGTTTCAATTACTTAGATTTGTTAATTGTTTTTAGTTGAATGCAAACTTCATAATCTAGAGCATTTTTAATTTGTGCTTTGAAAAGAACAAAAACATTTGCATATCATTTAGAATCATATCATTTTAGCTATTTCAAATCCTTCGTTTAGAATAGGTGTAGTCATTGTTTCTTGCAATGACCTGAGAGCAAGATTCAAACTCCTGCCTACTAGAAGGCAATGAGCCGATGTCGATTAGCCTTGGACATTTTAGTATTATGCTTTTGTCATTTTCTAATATGCTAACCTCATAATGGTTCATTGAAGCATGTGTTTGCAGTTGCGAATATCTAACACAATTTTACACGCACATTTTTGGCACCCACCATGGGGCTCAAATGTCATTTTGAACCAAATCTTACTCAAATCTCTTTTTGAGCCAAATCCGACTGCACCATCGCATCCAGAGTGTCATTTTGGTTGAAAATGACTATAAACATGGCTATACTTGTCAAAAGTTGAATCTGTAGCAAATTTGTTTTGCCCAAGCAGGTCTTACGACCCATTGCATGGAAATCGAGGTAGATTTTGGATTTTTCTGCACGTAGCCCGAGGTAGATTTTTGAGAAAAAAATGTTTTTTTTTACTATGTTAAATTTGACAGTCGTTAATCCATCATTCTGCATGGCATTCAGTGACAGCCACGAAATCGTCAAATTTAAGCTCGCAAGTTGATGACATCACCAGGGTTTGAAAAATCTTTAGCCTTCACCATTGAGCTTTTTGAATTTGCAGTCTAACTTTAAACAATCATATCTTGCTCATTTTAGGTCCAAATTTAGTGCAATATTTTTTTTATTTTGGGTAGAATTGTCTGAAGATTTCTGAGTTTTTCTTAGTTTCTTGATTTTGGTCACAAATTTATCAGAAATTGTAGTTTTTCATTACTGTACCTATCTAATCCTTTGTTTCATAGCTTCCAAAGCCTCGTACAGGCTCATACAGTAACATTTTTCAGTGCAATTTTTTTTGAAAGTGCATAATTTTTTTATCTACTTTCTGAATATGCAACCATATTTTTGATTTTATGATTTTTCTAATGATGATTAATCTTTGGCTTTGTTGTTCTTGATGCTTATCTTTGATTACAGCCTAACAGTGGTTTGCAGGACATTTAAAAAAAAGAACAAAAACACAGACTACTAACGAATCATCTTGCAGGTTGCCTTGATCGATACTGCGCTAAACATTGTGTTTGCATTTTGTTTTGTTTTATTAAAATAGGAACACACATGCAAGACTTCTAAAATGAACTTCTATGTGGTATTTTTAGGAATGGCAATGATGTCAAGAAACTATGCTCTCGCACTTTTGGGATGATCAAAAATCCAGAAACATTAGTCATTTTCTTATGTGTTTGAAGTGTCTTTTAGATTGTAATCCTAAGAATTATACGAACGTATCCTCTCCCCTTGCCTTCGTGGATCTTGGGTGTAAGAGAAACTCATATAATTCTTTTAGTGTGGCTACCTCCCAAGTGCTTTAATAGAGCTAGTGAGAGTGGATTACCCAACCGGTAACATGCTAAAGCCAAGCCCTTCCAAACCGGTATATAAAAATTGTCATTGTGATTAATCTCACAGTGAACAGGTGTCGATTTCGCTGTGCCGATAGAAGATCTCCCTCAGTACTTCTGTAAGTTGGGAGGCCTCCTTAACAGAGCTAATCTGCCGCATGTATAGCCGCCTGAACGGATGCCTTGACTACAAACTTTGTTTTCGTGACCAAAAACCCTCTATCTGTTGGCGCAAAAGGTCAGAGACTGACTAAGATGTCCCACATTTTCACGGCTCTTAGTAGAGACAATAGTCCTTTAGGAAGTGATTCCCTTGGGATTCGAAGCTTGGTGTGCCTGAGAAGTGAGTGTACTGTAAGGAGGAGCTCGTGCCTCCAAGCTTCTAAGTTCTTCGCTATGAGTAGGCGTGGCTGAACTTCGGTTCAAGTGGGAATTCAACAGATATTGCCCTAGCTTACCTAGGATTGTGGTATGTCTATTATTATTTTTATACAACAAACAATCTCCATGATGTGTTTTGCGTGAGTGTTTACTGAAACAACAACAACAATCAATCAATCAATCAATCAATCAATCAATCAAATGATCTGGAAAACTGTAAACTTTGGATATTTGCCTATCTTGTCTTGTCTGAAACTTCAATGATCTATCAAAACTCTGTCAAAACTCTGTCAAAACTCTATAAAGGCTCTGTCAAAACTCTGTCAAATTTGTTTCAAAAACTTGTCGAAACTTGGTCTTTCATCAGTCTATCCTACTACATTTAGTCTGTTCTGAAATTTGCATTGTCATAACGCTTCTGCTAGTTCACATGCAACTGCAATCTGTTGTTAGTCCAACCTATCGCTATCTTGAAATTTGATGTTGTTACACTTGTCCAATTGACTGAGTTCTTTATTCAATCTTATCATCTTTGTTTGCATTGTTCTTGTTCTGATTTGTGAGAGCAAGTTCGTTAACCTTGACTCAAGATCAGAGTCTTTTGCTATCTCCTTCTTAGTTGGACGTTTATCTCTTGGTCTCTTTAGTCTTGGACTTGGACAACACTTTAGATGTCACCACAGTGTCGGTTAGGCGAATCAACTTATTTATGCCTATGCGAACTAGAAGTCATTTTTAGGAACTCTAAAATCTATCAACTTGCTGCCCAAATTTCTATTCTGTTATGCAGGTTCTGTCCAAATTTTCACAAAATCTGTGTTCTCATCAACATCATCACTAGTCTGTCTTTGACTTCGATCTGTTGACAATCTGACTCGTTGTTGTTTCAAAATTTGATTTCGTTGTGCTAGTCCAAGTGACTTGTTATCTTATCAGTCTTTGTCTACGCTGTCCTTATTCTAGGTTGTGAGAGAAGGTCCGTTAACCTTGACTCAAGATCGGATTCGTTGCTTCTCCTTTTCAGTTGGACATTATCTCCTTTGTCCTTTGGTCTTGGACTTAATCAACACTTTAGATATCACTTCAGCACCTGACAGTCAATCAATCGATTTGTCATACCTCCTCTTCAATCTTCTATGCAAGCGCATCAAGACAATCTTACAATGTCTAAAAGCAAATGGGCTAAACCTTATGGTCCTAACAATGCGCAAGAAGAGATTCTTATGGCAGTTTTATCAAAACAACTTCAAACTATGCAATCTGAAATCCAAGAATTAAAGGGGGAAAAGGATACACAATCCAACAAATCCTCATCAAGCTCAATCTATCCTTTTCTATTTGATCATTATCAAGCTAGTGGCTCCAAAGCCCTAAAATCTGTTGAAAACACCACGAAGTATTCCTCCAAAGGGATTAGTAACATCATAAAAGAAAAACCTTGGGTTAAATGCACGAGAGACTTCACTCCTTTGGGGCAATCTTATGAATCTGCATTGAAAGAACTTCTTGAGGATGACCTCATCACATTACTATAGAATTTGAGAGATACAAATCCACAAAACCCGAAAAACACCTGCATGCAAGAACCTATTACAGAAGAGAAGCAAGAAGAGGGAAAGAGAAGAACTCAGAAGTTGCTCAAAAAGTGAGAGCGAAATTATAATCTGAATTAATGAAGAAAGAACTACAAAGTTCAACCTATAAAGGTGAACGAAACCCTAAAACTAGAAAAGCTAGGTTGCACAGTAATAATTAATATAAATATTAATTATAATGCACCTAAGAGATAGCTTAAGTAAACTAGAGTAAAAAACAACTTAATTAATTAAATCAAAGTGATCTAATTAATAAGTGTAAACAGATAATTACTCTAACACCCCCCTTAAGCAAAGCTTTGGAGGTAATCTAACCTGGCATAGCTATAAAAATAGGAAAAAAGGTCCCGGTAACAAGGCCTAATCAGGTACCCAATACAAGGAAATCTCTGTAAACTGGAGATAAAGGAGAAAACCCAGTGGGAAAAAACCCTCTCCAAAAAGAGATAGAATAAAATGCATAAAAGAATGGCTCAAGAGACTCTCTCTCAAAACCATAATTACAATCAAACCCCCCATGAGAGAGGGATGAGACACCAAAGCCCCCCAGAATGATGAAACCCCTGTAGGAATGATCGAACCAATGGAACTCCAATGTGGAAGAAACAGAGGCACGGAGCAACAAGGAAACCCCTGAATGAGAGGTGAAATCAGAAGGCCTAACTGGTGCTCAAAGGAGAATGACTGAGACTCCTGGAATGGAATCCCCAATGAAGGTGGGCCAATAGATGAGCTAAATCTGTCAGCTGGGAGGAGATGAATGTCCTCGGATATGCCCTCAACAACTGGAGTGGACGGCTCAATGCAGGGAGCAACCATAACAAGGACAACTAAAGAAGAATCATGCTGAACAAATGGAGGCGCAATAGGAGGAGGAGGTGGAGAAGCCACAACACTGATCTCAGGAGCAACACAGAAGTTTAGGTGACCCGACTTCTTCTCACTAGGCACGCGTGAAGTAGGAGAGATATTATCCGACACTGAAGATGGTGGACCAAAATGGGAGAAGGAGTACAGGTGGGTGGCATGATCAACTGTCCTTGTAGCAACAATATGGCCAGTCACACTATCGCTGATGTATACAGAATCTGCAGTGAACTCAACTGTCTTCTCTGTCCCACTGTGAGTAATCTGATAAATGGAGAGAAGGTTCGATGACAAGGATGGAACACATAGTACATCATGGAATGCACCACCATCAATGTCAATAGAACCCTACCCACATACAAGCATAACAGTGTCATTCCCCATCAAGATGTGTGGGGTAGGAGAGGCCGCAAGAGATGAGAAGGAACTCCGAGAAGATGCCATATGATGTGAAGCACCGGAATCCAATAGCCACCTAGAAGAGGGAGCTATAGTAGATGCACATAAGGCATGACCATTTCCATTGTCTGGCTCATCTGCCTGAGAAGATGATGAAGAATACCAACGAGAAGAGGAAGAAGGAATATCAATCTTACTCTTATGAAGAAGAGCTGTCAAATCAGCAATCTGTTGGGCATATCCATCTACCTTCTTCGTAAAGCACTGAGATTCATCATGATTGAACTTATTGCAATAAGTACACTTAGGTTTGTTACTCTTTGATTTCCCCTTAGGGGAAGGAGGTGGGCCAGAGGAATGCTGAGAAGGGGAATCCTTCCAAGACGATGTGGTAGATGATACATGTTTCTGCTCTGGCTTCTGTGAAGATGGGTGAGCAACCAAGGCATGGCTCATAGAGCCGGAAGCATCATTCAATTGTTGAAGCTTTGACTGCTCTCGAGTCAACCGATCATAGAAGGCCGCAAAGGAAGGCATATTGTGCCTAGGTCCCAAAGCATCCATAGTGGAATAGAAAGTGGAGAAGAAAATCCGAAATTGTCCGCGAAGCTTTGAGAGTATCAGGAAGATACACTCATCATCTGATTTGGTCTTCCCACATCCCTGTAAAAGTGATCAAAGAGCATTGAACTTCATCAAGAAGTCCTCAATGGTGGAAAAACTATCATGAGACAAAGTGGTCAACTCTGCATCAAGCTGCAATGCCCAGAACTCATTCACTGTGCCAAACAAATCTGAAAACTTGCCCCAAATAGCCCGAGGAGTGGTCAAACCATCCAGGTGAAATAGGAGACTGTCGAAAATATTCAGTGCAATCAAGCTCATGGCTTCATCCATTTTATTTCTGTGCTGAAGAACCTCAAAAGGGTGTTGCAGGACAGGTTGGTGTTCATCCAGACATGACCATAAGCCACGTGACATAAGTAGCCTAGTCATGCGTTCTTTCTAGGTGTGATAATTGTGTGGTATCAGTCGGGCCACAAAGTGGTCCAACATTAAGAGAAGTAGACGAAAGTAGAAGGGTCATTTCTGAATTAAAGTACAAAAAGCAAATGCACCCCCCCACAATGTATAAATCTGTCCCCCGTACAACAAAGAAATAATTATAGAAAGCACAAAAAATGAGAAGAAAACCTGGATGCTAGATGCAGAGATGGAGAAAATTGAAGCCTCTACTTCAATGCCAAAAATGAGAACTCAAACAGTCGAATCAGAAAACAAGACCAGCATCATCACATCCATCTTAGAAACACCTTTCCGGCGATATTTTGTTTTTAAAAAACAGACACCATATGCACAAGTTATGGCTGAAAAACCAACATCACCTTCAAAAAATGAGCTCTCTAGAAAAACACAAAGACGAGATAAAATTTGACGGTCAAACAACCGTCGCTTGTCCGCGACAAAAAAATTGACGGTCGTCGGCACATCACGGGCCCATTGCCCAAAAAAATTTGGCAGTTACCGGAAAATGGAAAACTTGCCAGAAAATTCTGTTGGAAAGTGACGTCACATGTGGCTTTCGAGCGGCGGCGGCGCCTGGGTGACTCCAGGGCGGCATTGCGCCGGCGGAGGGCCGGACGGCGGCGGGAGTGGCGTGCCGGTGGGGGGCCAGGCGCGGGCTGAGTTGCAGTGGTGCCGGGGTGGCGTGGCGGTGACGCTTTGGCAGTGCGGCTGACAACACCTGAAAAAACCCTAAACAAGCACGAATTTTGAGTTTTTTTTAATTTTTTTTCTCGTTTTGCATGTTGTATGGCCTAGGAGGGAGAATTTTTTCCCAGAGGTCACTGTGGCCAAAAACCACAAACTTTATATGAATTTTTACTCTCCCGGGCCTTTTGAGCGCGATGGTGGCATCCTTTTTTGCTCAAAGTGCTCCAGAAAAAAGTGCCTCCTCTAGATTGAAGAAAAAACCCTAGAGAAGCTGTAGTTTTCTTCTTTGAATCACGGTTTTGAGACCTCCAGACCACCAGCAACAGGAAAGCTCTGATACCATGTAGAATTTGAGAGATACAAATCCATAGAACCCGAAGAACACCTGCATGCAAGAACCTGTTACAGAAGAGAAGCAGGAAGAGGGAAAGAGAAGAACTTAGAAAGTGAGAGCAAAATTATAATCTCAAGTAATGAAGAAAGAACTACAAAGTTCAACCTATAAAGGTGAACGAAACCCTAAAACTAGAAAAGCTAGGTTCCACATTAATAATTAATATAAATATTAATTATAATGCACCTAAGAGATAGCTTAAGTAAACTAGAGTAAAAAACAACTTAATTAATTAAATCAAAGTGATCTAATTAATAAGTGTAAACAGATAATTACTCTA
>MU225942.1:457113-468286 GCA_018584345.1 Thuja plicata
TGAGCATAAAACTTCATCTTGCATGGATTTGAAACATAAAATCCAAGATCTCATAGATGATGGCATAATCGAAGTGGAAAATCCTAATGAATCATCTAGTGAAGATAATGATCTCAAGCATGATCAAAATCAGGAATCCATGTCTAGCAACGGTTCCCATATCACATCTGCTTCCTCCACCATTCCTCCATCTCTTAAAGCTTCATCATCTCTATCAAGAACTGAACCTAATAACGAATATGTCTACCCTCAAGGACTACCTCTAAAAGAGATCCAAGCTAATCCGCATACGACTGCAAGTCCTTCTCAAGCTTCAAAGATCATCGACCCAAAGCTTCCATGTGCTTCAACGCTTATCATGCCTATTCCAAATGACTGTCCATCAGCGTGTCAAGAATCCCATATGCAGATCAAAAATCCTACCTCATCCTTAGAAGTGGCTCCATGTTAAGAGGACAATCCAAAATGTGAAGAAATGAATATCGGTAATGATCAAGATCAAGACACCATCCATCTTTATCCAATAGTTGACCAAAGTCACATATCTCAAGAGTCTCATGATGATTTCATCACCCCCTTCCATTTCTTCCCAAAAGAAACTCTTACATCTCCTATATCTTATCCATCTCCCAAGCAAGATCAAGATATCCTTTCCACCATCTCTAATGAACCTATTGAAAATCAAGAGAAAGGCACCCTTTGAACACCATCTAAAGATCCTTGTCAAGATCAAAGCATCCCTTCATCTCCTTGTCATGCTCCTCCATATCCACCTCAAAAAAACATCATTCCTCTAAATCCCTTGCAGAAAAATAAATCCCCTGAAGCTTCAGCTGCTCCTATCAAAGCAACTCATGCACCTATTGATATAAAGGTGAATTCAAAAGAGAAGAGCCTAGGTCATGCAGCTCACTCTAAAGGTGTTTATATCCCTTCCACACCTTATCTCCCTCCATTCAAACTTAAACATCATCCTTCTCCATCCTCCAAATCTATCCTTGGTCCCTATATCCCAAAGCTAAAATTGTCAAACCTTCCATCTATATTGGGTCCTTATATCCCTCCATCCACCATGCCTATCACTACTAGTTTTTCATCCACTTCCACTATCCCCTATCAAGATCAACAAAGACATACATCCTTGAAATCTCCCTATCAACCAATCCATATGAACCAGTCATATCGGCCCTATCCATCCACACTCCCCAAGTCTTTTGGAAGCAATTTGGATGTACAATGCAAAAATCTAAAATACAAGAATCCGCTTACATATGAAGGTCACTATTTCCAATCTAATTGACATGTGACTACCAAGAAAAGGGAAATATTCAAGAGACTGCAAGGGTCCACTGAGAAAAGAATAAAATCAAAGCAAATATGGGTTCCTAAATCCATCATGGAAGAATTGCGTTCTCAATCTAAGCAAAGAATAATATCAAATAAAACATGGGTTCATAAATCCATCATGGAAGAATTGCGTCCTAAATCATCCAAAAGCAAAGGAAAATCAAATGCTATATGGATTCCCAAGTCTCTTCCAAAGGAATTGGATACAAAAAGAAAATCAAAATTTATGTGGATTCCCAAGTCTCTCTTAAAAGGCTTGAACAAAAAAGGAAAGGTTATAGTTGGCATCCAAGCTTCCAATGACTTCCACTGCATCTCTATCTAAACATCTCCTATCGTCTAACTCTATTTTGGGTCCTCATGTCCCAAAATCCATTACCTTGAATACTTCATCCATCTTAGGTCCTCGTGTACCAAGATCCATATCCACTCATCCATCAAAGTCTCAAGCTATTCCATCCACGTTTCCTTCATTTGTCCACTACCCTTCAAGGAGTGTGTCAATGTTGATCTTATCACCATACCCTATCCACTATCCTGCACCTACCTCTTACCCATCCATCTCATATCCTTTCATTCCTCTTATCCAATCCATCACATAAATCCTTGGCTACCATCTTCCTTATCCTCCATTTCTTTCCTACCATCACCCTATCAGCATCTTTGAGCATACTTTCAGCGGCCTTGGCCTATCATAACATATCTTTCAAAGGAGCTCTATCTAAAGAGAAAGAAGATTATGTTCCTCCATAAAATCAAAAGTACAAAAAAAAAGAAAAAAGGAAAAACTTGCCTTGGTGAAAACCTGGTAAACAGGCACCTTGGTAGCAAGAGTAAAGATAAATTAATTCGTCCTATGGTGAAAACCACTTTTTGTGGCGCCTTGGATAAGTACCATGATGAAAACTTGGCAAATAGGCATCATGTGTAATTCCTCCTACTTGCACTCTTCACTTGGGGGCAAGTTCCTTCCATGTCATCTTATCCATCATATCTTACATCCAACTAGCCCATGAGCATCCATGTTCCTTCTAGTAATCTTGACAAGGTTGAACCTATCCATGAACACACATGTATCTTGACATCCATTATCCTTTCCATCAGCCTATTCACTTGCTCTCATCCATGACAACCTATCGTGATCTTGCTTATCCCAAGCATATCCTTCCTATCTCTGAGCATTCATGTCATAATCCAAACCATTCACTTATACCTCCATCACCTGTTATCCCAATTGTGCTATCATAGCTATATCATATCCTATCCTAATGACCCCTTGGTCTTGATCAAAATGAAGAACGAAAAAATGCAAAACAATTTTTTAAAAGTCTCTTGACATGTCCACTCTTTTGGACTACATGCTTTTCATGACATCATGTCATTATCCTATATGCTATCCACCACCGCTCCATGAGCCTACATTGCTATAATATTTTTCCCTATCTTGGGTAATCTTGCGGAGACTATCCTTGAGGGTTACATTCACCCTCTCCATCCATCATTGTCTTTTCGCCTCATCCATCAACTTTCTAATCCATCTGTATTGACCTCTACTTTGCTAGACATTAGGGGCAAACCAATGTGATCTTGCTTGAGAATAAACACTCAGGTTCTTCTAAGAACCCTCCTGGCTTGAAACCAATCCAGAGTCATAACTTGGGGGCATTCAAATCACATTAGTCCTCATAGTATGAGTCAAGTCAGCCATTTTCGTTTGCTACTAGGGGCATGGGTCCCCAAATTTGATCACATCTTTGGTTTATACCAGAGTCAGTAATCTTGTCATTTCTGAAGGACAACTCGCTACTAACGCAAGAAGGTGTTTCTCAACACCACAATCAACAGTGTTTCTTAACATTATCTTTGGATACATTTGTTTTCTCAACACACATTGAATATCGCAAACGTAAACAACAGATTGATAGCAATCAAACACATCGCACTCACAAGCACGACGGTGTTTCTCAACACCTCATACATATACACATCTGAAAACTTTGAAACTGGCTAACGTATGCTGAACTTCTCTTTGTATGTTGCCTATTCTCGTTGATTTTTTTTAATCTTTTCTTTGTCTACTGCTTGTTGGTTTGGTCCCGATGATCCAGCAACATCAAATAAACTAGGTGTATGTGATAAGAGCTCTCACATTAAGGTGGAAAATCCTCACATCCCTCTATCTTGTTTATTTGTACGCCAAGGTGAGGTCAGACCTATCTCCTTGACTGTTATTACTCTGTTTGTTTACGCAAGATTGCACTCATGGTTATCTTGGCTTTGAATGCCTCGATACTAGTGTACTCTTGCAACATTAACTGGAAACAATGTTTAGGTCATCTCGGCTTTGTGCCTCGATGCTTATGTTAGTTTCCCATATCTTATCCGATGAAAGTCATATTCATATTCTTATGGTCGCATTGGCACCAGTAAGAATTGTATTGACTCCGATGTTCCAAAAATGCTAAATGATGAAAATTTTCAATGTTGAAGCTTCAGTGATTACACTTTAGGTTGCATTCATGTTAGTCTTGCATCTGCATATACATATGCATAGTGTTGAAATCTGTATAATATCAATATCTATCTCCAATGTGAAGGATCTGAGGTTCTTATCAATCACTCTTCTCATTGTCAAGTTGTCAGTTAGGCATAAACATGACACCCCTTGCAAAATCAATTGTCCTGGTTCTATTTTCAGGATCAAAATCAAAATCTACAGTTGACTACTTGCACAACCAATGGAAATCTCTCATGCTTTTCTTCTAATCAATCCATGTATATTACTTTTGGTCAATCTCGGTCAAACAAGACCTCAAATCAAGTACATCTTGTGTCCTAACCACATGGGACCTATTTCTAATCAGATCAGCTTCTTCTTGCATCATGTTAGCAATTGATTTTCTTCTCATCACTGGGCACCTACCTATATTTTGATTTCACTCCTGAGGGGGCAGGATCAGGACATCAACATTCCAGTGATCACATCCTCAATCAAAACCCCATCATTTGGGGCATCTCAGCTTCATCGCATCAAATCAAATTGAGATCATCTTAAATCAAAGGCAACCTAATCAATGGTCTTATACAATGGTGAACACACTCAAAATCAGACAAGATCAGTCTTATACATGCTATTCATTATTGAAACCAGATACATTGATCAAATTGGCTTCATCTCTTCAAATCAAGTCAATTTTCTTGCTAATCAAATCTCTTAACGATAATCAGTTTCATCGCTTCAAATCAAGTTGGTTATTCGTTCAAACCAATCAAATGGTTTAAGAGTTCCTCATAGATGTTCAGTTTCATCGCTTCAAATCAAACTAAGCATTATGTTTATATCTTTTGATCGATCTTCGTTCAATCAAGCTCAGAGTCGGTCTTCTTCTTCAAAAGAATGGTTTCATCGCTTCAAATCAAAGTGTTCTAGGTCTTCTCCCTAATAGGTATTTGAATCAATGCGCTGATCTCACATCAATTCAAATAGGGGCAAATGTAATAACCTAAAAATGGTCATCAAAACCCTAGACCCCTAATCTCAATTATTTATCAAGAAACCCTAATCTTTATAATTCTAAGTCCTAAACCAAACAGGCAATTCATCAAATGCAAGCTAATCTGACCTGAACCCTAGGTCCTAATCAATCATCACACTTGATTAATTAATTAATTCCTAAAATACAATACATTGGCAAATAAACCTTATGTTAATTATTTAATTGATATTCTAATATATTAATTAAATAAAATTACTAAATTGTCAATAAAATTCAAAAAGGAATTAAATTAATTAATAAAAAAAATGCATTTAAAATCAATTAAATCTTTAAAAATGCATATGATGTCATCAACTATTTTTTTGAATTAAAATATGCATTTAAATCAATTAAATCTTTAAAATGCATATGATGTCATCAACTAATTTTTGGAAATAAATCTATTTTATTCAATTGATTTAATCTTATATTTTCTCAATTGGAAATAAATTTGTTTTATTCAATTGATTTAATCTTATCTTTTCTCATTTTGGAAACAAATCTGTTTTATTCAGCTAATTTAATCTTATCTATTTATCATTTTGGAAACAAATCTGTTTTATTCAGCTAATTTAATCTTATCTATTTATCATTTTGGAAACAAAGTTGTTAATTGAAAATCAATTTGGATATTTCCAAAAAGACTGAATCTTTTGACCAATCAAATTGCTTGCACATGGATTGTGCTTCCTCAAATTGAATCTAAGCCACTCATTTTCTCTGATCTCGACCCTCGATTTTGGGAGAGATTTTCTATAAAAGAGAGCTTCATTTCCTTCACAAAGGACCCAGTTTTAGCTATCGTTATTATATTGTTTTTGGCATTCAAGCATTCAAGCATCTTGCATTCTTAGTTTCAATTACTTAGATTTGTTAATTGTTTTTAGTTGAATGCAAACTTCATAATCTAGAGCATTTTTAATTTGGGCTTTGAAAAGAACAAAAACATTTGCATATCATTTAGAATCATATCATTTTAGCTATTTCAAATCCTTTGTTTAGAACAGGTGTAGTCATTGTTTCTTGCAATGACCTGAGAGCAAGATTCAAACTCCTACCTACTAGAAGGTAATGAGCCAATGTCAGTTAGCCTTGGGCATTTCAGTATTATGCTTTTGTCATTTTCTAATATTCTAACCTTGTAATGGTTCATTGAAGTGTGTGTTTGCAGCTGCAGGTATCTGACACAATTTCACACACACGTCACTCACATGATGGAATTTCACTCAAGATGAAAGGGTGAAATATGGTAAGAGACAAATAACTACTTGGAAGGGGATGGTATCCTTGCTCAGAGAGGCATATGTCCCTGAAGATTATGAAGTTCAACTTCATAAGAGGAGGATGAGTTTGAGGCAGAAGGATTTAGATGTCTCATGTTACACTGAAGAATTTTAGAGGCTTATCATGAAATCCAAGTTGGCAGAGCCTGAATGTGTGAAACTTGCAAGATACATGAAAGGATTGAGGGTCACCATACAAGATGAACTCAGTTTGAGTAACCCTACCATAGTACAGAAATGATATCAATTGGCATTGAAATTTGAGGAGAAACTCAAGGGGAAACAAGATCAAGGTGGTAGAGGAAGAGGACAAAGAGATTTTGGAAGTAGGGGTAGATGCATGTCTATTGGAAGAGGACAAGGTCCTAAGGACTTTGGAGAATCAAACCATGAAAAAAACCAAGGAGAGAGAAGCTTTAGAGGTTCCTTTAGGGGAAGAATATCAAACTCTAGAGGAAGATTTGGGGGAAGAGGTACTGATACCATCAAGTTCTTTAGATGTCATCAACTCGGGCACTTAGCATCAAAGTGTCCCGAAAAGGGAAACAGGCAAGGTGAAAGGATAGAAAATTTGGTGAGAGATGAAGATTCCCAAAGTGTGCATTCACATGAATCCTTTATAGCACCTAAACAAGGAGAATCACTCATGATGAGAAGGATTGTGATCAAAGCACCTAGTGCACTAGAGCCACCCCAAATAAAGCCACTTTTCAGAACCACGTGTAGACTAGGAAACAAGGTATGTAGAGTGGTTATTGATTCTGGTTCTACTGATATTTTGGTATCTCTTAAAGCTGTTGAAAAGATAAAACTAAAAATTATTACACACCCCACACCCTACAAGGTATCATGGCTCACAAAATGGAAACAAACAGTCATTGAAGAGCAAGCATGGATAGAGTTTCAGATTGGGATGTACAAGGACAAAGTACTTTGTGACATAGTACCTATGGATGTGTGTCATTTTCTCTTAGGGAGACCATGACAGTATGAATTGGAGGCACACCATGATGGAAGGAAGAACACATACTCCATCCAACACCAAGCTAAGAAGGTAACTTTTCTACCCTTACCTGATAGTGTTGAAGAGCAAAAGGATTCCAAGTTTTTGTTTGTAGGAGAGAAAGAATTTTTAAAAGTGTTGAAGGAGAAAGATACTCCTCGTTATGCATTTGTAGTGTTGCCAAAACAAGAAGAGGGAAATGTGTTGAAGGTGAAAAGGAGCCTAGGAGAGTGGGTCCTAAGGAAGTAGCGTATTTGCTAGAGATGTATAAGGAAATTGTAACCAAGGAGTTACCAAACACCCTACCCTCAATCAAAGAGATTAGCCACAATATTGATCTAATCCCAGGAGCCACACTTCCAAACAAAGCAACATATAAGCTAACTCCCCAACAAAATGAAGAGATGTCCAAGCAAATCCAAGGAATTTTGGAGAATGGTTTGATAACCAAGAGTTTGAGCCCTTGTGCAGTCCCTGCCCTATTAGCACCAAAGAAAGAGGGGACTTGCATGTTATGCACTGATTCTAGAGCTATTAATAGAATCACTATTAGGTATATGTTTCCTATGCCCTAGATTGAAGACCTATTGAACCATCTTGGGGGTGCAAAACACTATTCAAAGGTGGACTTGAATAGTGGGTACCACCAAATCAGAATAAGGGTTGGAGATGAATGAAAGACAACCTTTAAAACTAATTAAGGACTCTATGAATGGAGAGTATTGTCTTTTGGTTTGTCCAACGCTCCTAAAACATTCATGAGGCTCTTGAATGAAGTTTTAAAACCATTACTTGGCAAGTTTGTGATTGTATATTTAGATGATATCCTTATTTTCAGTAAGACTGAGGATGAACATTTGAAACATTTGAATTTGGTCCTTAAGAGATTGCAAGAGGAAAAGCTCCTAATAAATTTGGATAAATGTGTCTTCATGCAAGAAGAATTGGTATACCTTGGTTTTGTGATTTTAGGTGGAAGCATAAAGATGGATCCAGAAAAGGTGGAAAACATCTTGAATTGGCCCTCCCTAAGGACAATGATAGAGGTTAGAAGCTTCCATGTGTTGGCTTCCTTTTACAGGAAGTTCATCAGGGGATTTAGTCAGATTTGTGCACCAATTTTGGAGACAATAAAAGGGGGGAAAAATGCAAGTTAGTGTGGACCAAGGAGGTTGAGGAGGTTTTTCAAAGTCTGAAACAAAAGGTAGCAAAGCAGCATATACTGGCTTTTCCTAATTTTCAAAAGATTTTTACTATTGAATGTGATGCATCTAATGTGGCAATATGGGTTGTTTTGACTCAAGAGGGGAGACCCATTGCATTTTTCAGTGAGAAGTTGAATGAGGCTAAGAGGAAGTACTCCTCTTATGATTTAGAAATGTATGCCTTAGTACAAGCCTTGAATAAATGGAGGCATTGTCTCCTTCCAAAGGAGTTTGTAGTTGTCACTGACAATCAAGCACTTAGTTTCTTGAATAGCTAGGAGAAACTAAGTCCAAAGCACATGAAGTAGGTTGAATTAATCCAAGAATACACTTTTCAATCAAACACAAGAAGAGAGTTGCCAACAAAGTGGATGATGCTTTGAGCGGGAGGGTCATGGCAGTGCAAGAGATAAATTTGCAAAGTGTGGGTATTGACTCCTTGAAAGGTATGTATGCAAATGATGAAGATTTTCATGAGATATACAAAGTTTGTGTTAATTTTTCTGAAGCATATCATGTTGAGTATTTTGATTATTTTCTTCAAGATGGGTTTTTGTTCAAAGGACATCAACTATGCATTCCTAGGTGTTCCACAAGGAAGAACATTGTGAAGGAGAAGCATTGTGGAAGCATGAGTGGAGTTTTGGGTTGGATAAGACCTTAGAGCAGGTAAGAAGACATTATCATTGGCCCAATATGCAAGGATATGTCAAAAGGTTTGTGGAAACATGTGCTATATGTCAGAAAGCTAAAGGTACTTCAACCAATGCTGGGTTGTATCAACCATTGCCCATACCTATAAGACCATGGGAAAGTTGTAGTATGGACTTTGTGATGGGTCTACCACGGACTCAAAAAGGGTTTGATAGTATCTTTGTTGTTGTTGATAGGTTTAGAAAAATGACACACTTCTTTCCATGTAAAATCACAAGTGATGCAACCTATGTAGAAAATCTATTTTTCAAAGAGATTGTAATGATACATGGTCTTCCTCAAACTATTGTGTCTGACAGGGATGTGGAATTCATTGGTCATTTTTTGGAGAACCTTATGGAAAAGGTTGGGAACAAACTTGAACTTTAGTTCAACCTATCATCCTCAAATGGATGGGCAAACTGAATTTGTCAATAGGTCATTGGGAAACCTATTTAGGTGTCTAACAAAACAGTATGGAGAGAAGTGGGACAAAATCCTCCCACAAGCTGAATTTTCCTTCAATGACTCTATGAATAGGAGTACTGGAAGGAGTCCTTTTCAGATTGTCTATGTGCAAAATCCAAGGGGGCATACTAGAATCGAGAGACCTTCCCAAGGATGGGTAGGTTAGTGCTCATGGAGAGCAATTTGCTAACAACATGAAGGAGATCCATGATCAAGTGAGGTTGACTATACAAAAGAGTTCAAAAAGTATAAAGAAAGTGTAGATGAAAGGAGGATAGATGTACAATTTAAAGTTGGTGATTTGGTATGGGTATATCTGAGGAAGGAGAGGTTACGAAAGGGCAATCATACAAAGTTTCTCATGAAGAAAGTGATTCCTTGTACAATTTTGAAGAAACATGGTATGAATGCCTATGAGATAGCACTTCCTTCTACCCTAGTTGGGTATATGCACAAGATGGGGGACCAAAACGGTGCCAAACTTTTTTTTTGGTCCCCCAAAAGCCATAGGGCGTACGCCCTATAGCGCGCACGTGCTATGGCTTTGATTTCTCGAGCCTAAGGCTTGGGAAATCAAAGCTAATAGGGCGTGCACCCTATAGGGCATACACCCTATGTAACACTATGAAAAATGCTTAAGGGAGGGAGGAAGAAAGCCCAACAGAACCTGCCAGACCAATTTCAGCACTAGGCCAATACATAAAATGTAACATTTAAGTATAAGTTACATACTCTCTTAAGTTACATTTTATGTATATACTTCCAGGATGTTTGAGAGTGGTTTCAGCTTCATAGGAGTTAAGATAAAGATTCTGGATTTTGAGGGTTTTTAGGAAATTTTAGACTTAGCCAAATTTCAGGAATCAACACATTATTTTGAACATGATTCTTAGTGGACTATTGATTATAATCTTAAGCCCTTGACTTGATTAAGGAAACTCTTTAGGGTTCTTAGTGGTTTTAATGTATCATATTGGGTCCTAAGTGGTCCTAGGTCCCCTTAGGATCCATTACAACCCCTTAGGACACATTAGGGTCTCTTAATACCCCTTAGAACACAGTAATCATCGTAGGACACACTAATGGGCTCTAATGTGTACTAGTGTCTCATAAGGGGTTTTAATGGGTTCTAAGTAGTCCTAGGAACCCTTAGGACCCATTACGACCCCTTAAGACCCATTAGGACACATTAGGACTCATTAGGACCCCTTATAACACATCAATCGTCATAGGACCCATGAGAGAGAGAGAGAGAGCATTAATCATCATAGGACACTCTTTAGAGTTCTAAGTGAGCATTAATCATCATAGGACACTCTTTAGAGTTCTAAGTGGTTCTAATATATCATAAGGGGTCATAATGGGTCCTAAGTGGTCCTACAATCCTTTAGGAACCATTACAACCCCCTAGGACACATTAGGACCCATTAGGATCTCTTATGACACATTAGGACCTCTTAGGACCCCTTCAAATTCATTAATCATTGTAGGACACACTAATGGGCTCTAACGTGTCCTAATGTTTCTTAAGGGGTTCTAATGGGTTATAAGTGGTCCTAGGAACCCTTAGGACCGATTACGATCCCTTAGGACCCATTAAGACCCATTATAGCACATTAGGACCCATTATAACCCCTT
>MU225942.1:480985-528501 GCA_018584345.1 Thuja plicata
TGGTTGCAATATCTTTGTTAAAGTAGTTAATGAATCTATAATTGTAAGGATTTAAAAGAATTTGCACAATACTTTCCTATAGAGATTAGCGTAGGAAGCTGTTTCCGCACCTGAGTTTCCTTACAAGCCATAGAGTCTTGTTGTGCATTCTGCTGAGAACAATCTTTATCCATTCTATTTTGAAAACTTTGGGAAAATGCAGTGCATTCGTGAGTCCTTTCACTTCTAGATGCTTGTGCTCATCTTTGAGGTTTCCAGCTTCATCACATAGTGCCATGTAGGCATTATCTAGGTCTAGATCTCCTATCTCTGAGATCTTGCAGTGTATATAGGACCTTACATCCTCTACCAGTAAAACCCTAAGTGGGATTCTAGAAAATGCTCTGGAATCGTTAGGTTGTGATGCAATTTCTGGGTGCAGCTTGTATTTGGGTTCAGCACAAGAGCCTCTGCTAACAAGCTTGAACATTTTCTTCTTATCTTCCTTAATCTTTTCAACTATAAAAGTCGATGTCATAGTGTTGCAGAATTTTAGGGCTTTTTGCAAATAAAATAGTGTGGTCGGTGAATGTGGTTACTTACTGAATCTTTGTGATTGCCTATGAATGTGAGTTCTTTGTGTCGAATTGATTCCTGCTGGGTTGCTCTCTAAATTGCTTTGAAATTGCTCTGCTTTGCTCAAAAATCACGGGTGCGAAAATGAGTTCACCCGTCGGGCTTTTATAACTTTTGTGCCCTAAGTTATCATTAATTCTCACCAACTCGTTAGTATACAAAGACTGAGTTCGTCGGTAGAGGCATTCATAACATCTTCGGTGTTTGTGCAAAGTGTCGGGGTCGCTAGCAGCTTTGGTGACTTCACCGATGATTTTCGGTAAAGTGGCGAAGACAGCTTTCGTTGCCTCAAGGTTCACCGATGTCCGTCGGTTTACACTTAGCAACTTGGCATTTGTGTAATGACCGATACATTTCGGTAAGTAGTGCTAACTTTTCTGTGTGTGTTCACTGATGCATATTTGTACCCAATAACCGATGATATTGTTTTTCAACAGTTTAACAAATAACAATATATTGCATCTTTTATTCATGCTAATGTTACAATATGAACTTATGTGTAATGGAACCGATGCATAATATAAATTTTTACAATGCAGTTCCATACTTACTTGTGCATTTTAGTTGGATGTAGAGATGTCACCAGATCCATTGGATAGGGTGTCATCATTTGTATTGCTTGTTCCAGCACCTTCAGTGTTTGTGGCTTTTACCCACATCTTGTTTCTCATTCTCTTGATGTCATCAATGGTATTTCCATTGGGATGAGTACTTGTATCTGTCAGTCGGTCTTTGCAATCTTTTATCAAATGTCCAACCTTATGACAGTGTAAACATGCCATACCTAGATTGGTACAACGTCTTGACCTTCTGGTCCACTTTCTCATACAGTTGGCAGCAATATGACCATACCTTCCACATGCTGTGTAGTTTACCCATGTGTTATAGTCCCAAACATATGAGTTACCTACTCTTGGTGGTTTGTAGCTATTATCAGTTTCTTTTGGTGTCCAGGTCTTGTTGTTCTTTTTCTAGCACTCCTCATGTGTGTGCCCATTCATCTTGCAGGTAGGACAATACTTGTCCATGTAGGTTTTCCTTTTTGGATTTGTCACTTTGGATCTGCATTCGTGTGCCTTGTGTCCTTTCTTTTGACATTTATAATAATTACCAATGAAAGTAGATTGTGCTTGAGGAATACCTTTCATTTTGCTTCTGCAAGCGTTTGAGGTGTGGTCGGGTTTTCCACAGTGATTGCATGATAGCTTCTTGGATCTTGGTGTTGTGAAAGCATTTCTTTGATCTGGTTGATTAGAAGATTCACCATTCTCGTTGTACCCTAATCCTGTGTAGTTTTTGACTCTTCTCTGTCCATCAAGAAAATCATCCATCCTTTTGTTGCTTTCTTCAGCTTTCTTGATCAATTCATTGTGTTGATTCTGGACTTTGATTTCATGCTTCAATTTTTCATTCTCTTCTCTTAGCTCACCAATAGACTGTATTCTTTCAATGAGTTTTGTATTTAGTCTATTTGCCTCTTGATTCATAAGAATAATCTGATTGGTAATCTCATGGTGATGCTTAGTAAGTCTTTGAATCTCTGATTCTATCTCTTGCAGCTTCTCTGTTATTTTCCTCCTATCATCAATGGCTAGAGTTCTTTCATTTTCAGCTTTTCTTGCATCATTCATGACATCAATCATTTTCACCATTTGAGTCTCTTGACCGATTTGCAACATTCTCAATTGCTCGGTCACATGTTGATTGGCCTCATGTAGACTTGTGATCTTTTCATCTAATTGGTCTGATGCTTTACTTGACATTGATTCTGTTGAATCAAAGTAATCTTGTATTTCTGATTCTTTGTAGCCCTTCTCATCCAGCCTGGTTTCCATAATCTTTCTTTCACCAACAAGTTTTCTTATGTTGATTCTCGCCTCTTTATACTTCTCATAGTTAATCTGTATCTGCAATTGCTCATTCTCAATAGTCTTGTCTAGTCTGTACTTTTCCATTGCTCTGATCTTTTATCTTAAGTCTTTAAGCTTTTCAAGAAAGAGACTTAGCTTTGATACCAATTGTTGGAATTATATTGGAATGATGTACTGAGAGGGGAGGGGTGAATCAGTACCTCTAAAACTTTTCTTGGTTATCCCATTAACCCTTTGTCATTAGTTTGTAAATTATCTTATCTAACTGTTCATCTTTCTTTATGGATATGCAATCATAACATAAGTTCTATAATATGTAACCATACAAGAAACATTCATGAAAATAGATAACACATGACACAAGATATGATATCTCAGAAAACTCTTGTTAGGAAGTAAAAACTGTGGTGGGGATTGTTACCCACAAGACTTCACTATCTGCAGATAAGAAGGGGCCGGTTAAGGCTTACAATTGGTCACTTCTGATTACCTACCCTATTAGGAGTATTACAGTGGAGACCTGTTAAGATCTACTTCGTTTGAAGCTTTAACAACACTGTTAAGTGTGCACTCTGTTAAGAGATTTGTAAAGAGCTGTTAATTCCACCTTCTATAAAATGATTTTAGATGTGATGCACTTGTTAGAATGCAACTACATAAGTCTTTGATCTGATGATGTATGCAATCTCTAATTGCTGATAACAGATCCAATAAAGCTTCCTATGTATGAGTAATCATCTTTACATGATTGAATAATACCTTTCTTTGCACGTCGGTAGCCTTTGTGTGTTCTTGATAACTAGATATAATTTGTTTATGAACTTTGCATGAATTATGCCTTCTGCTCCTTAGATGCTCTTCGCGGCTATCAACAACAATGAATCCATTATTCACAATTGATTGAACATCTATTTATACTAGATTTTAGCTTTGTTCTTGATTCATGCTTCACAAGTTAACTCTAGATCCAAGGTTTACAACTTGACCTTGATCTTTAGTTAGATATGTTTTAGATCCGTTAGGATGCTTTAAAACATTTACATTATACTTGCTTGACCCTCAAGTAATGATTTAAAACAAATTAAAACTCTATAAATAGAATTACAATACTTTATCTGACGTGTAAAAGTCAGATCCACTATTTACGGGTTCTCTAACTAACTGTCGGTTCTGATGGTCGGGCTGCTATGTCAGTCAGTCAGTTTTCTTTACAGTCGATGTTCCTTCCTTGAACTATTCGTCGGGTATGCCTTTTCTGCTCCGTCGATTTTGTTCTCAAAACTGTGTTGTCGGTGATGATCTTTGTGTTATGTCATTGACCCGTCAGTGATGTTCTGTTTACTTCATCGGTGAAACACTTGTCAGTGTTCGTCGGTCAATTCCATACTTAGCATTTTCTCGTGACACTTTGTTCTGTCGGGTATGCTTGATGTTCGTCGGTTATTCTTGTACCGATGATCTCTATCAATGTTTTTCACTAAGTGTACTACTGGCAAAACTTTAATGTCATCAACTAGTCCCCTACCCAAACACACAAGCCATGAAAACATCAAGTTCTTTCAAAAGATCCATCTCACAGGTCTAGGGAACCCTCTGGTGCACTCAGGCCACCCGAACGAGTCCTAACCTTCTATTATGGATTCTATCATAATACAAGTACTAAAATCATATGAATAACATCTTATAATGCCAACAAAACTATGTATAAACATTCATAAGGTACAACATATAAATTTCCACATGCATTAACACAATGTTCCATAACTTGTTCATAAATCTAGGGAAGCCTCATGTGCCTGAAATTTGGCTAAGTCTGATTTTTTTAAAAAATCCCCAAAACGTAAAATCTACATCTTAACTCCGATGATGCTGAAACCTATCTCAAACATCCTGAAAGGTATTTATACAAATATAACTTAAATTATAGACTTATACTTAAATGTTATATTTGTATAAATCCTGGATTCATAGCAGAACTACTATGTGTGTATATGTTGAAGAGATATATTTTGTATTGTTATTGTTTTCTCTCTCTCTCTGCTATTTTATGTCCAATATAGGGCGTACACCCTATAGGGAGTGCGCCCTTTTAATGACTTTGAATTTTACCAAGCCTAAGGCTTGGATTTGCCTTGGAGTTCCAACCCAAAGGCTCAGAGGATTCAAACAGGTCTGAGATGTGTTTTCCAACAAACCTACAAAAAAATAACATTTTTTCTTGTGTGCTCCTCCTCAGGTTTACACGTGGTTTAATAACAATAAAATTAGACGACATAATATTGTAGATCTCTCTGATAGCTATCTAAACATGTAATTTATTTTGAATTCTCATTATGTTAAGCATTTCATCTCTAATTTCTTTTCTAAGTATGTCCGATTTTTGTCAAAAACCAACGTGTATTCATTTGGGCTTATATTTTGGCTCGTTCATCAAATTTTAAAAACAATTACATTTTCAGAAACTAGACTCCATTCTACACAGTTTTAAAAAAATAAGTTTTGATTTTCAATTAGTTTTCAATGATTTCTAGGGGGAGCACACATAAATTTCACGTTTTCAGGATGTGTCCACTTCGGAAAATGGCAAAAAATCACACTTTCATCAAAAAATTAGTAGAAAAATCTGGGATAAACTAGGTGGTGTTAGCTAATTTCTCACCGGAGCGATCAATTTTTTTTTATTTAAAAAAGTTAACATTTTAGGGGGAGCGCACCAGACGCTATGTTATGTTTTTTCACAAAAAACATGACCACTTTTTGTGCTCCCCTTTTTTGAGGGCCTTAATCTCCACCATTTCTAAAATAAATTAGTAGTGTAGAAACTAGATTCGGAGTAGAACAACTCTTGTTTTTGTCCTATTTAAAATTTTTGAGTGTAACTATCCTCAATTTCTCGTTGAAGTTCAGAGTTTGCTGATTTCAGAAAAAAGTGGCATCTTATACCCCTTTTTTGGTCCCCCATCTTTGTGCACTTACCCAGGTATATCTTCTATCTTCAATATTTCTGATCTAACCCCATATAAAGGTAATCATGATGCAGGTACAAAGGTTCATATTGAATAATTGTAGGAAGATCTTGCAGATTTACCTCCTCATGCACCCAAGAAACTTGACAGGATCCTTGACACGAAGGTCATCAAGAAGACTGAGAAGAATGAATACAAACAATACCTCGTAAAGTGGGTTGGACACCCTGAAGAAGAGGTAGTCTAGATGGACGAGGTCGAGATGAAGAAGCATGGCACCTCATTGGCATAACTTATCTCAAGAGGACTTGAGATCAATCCACCCTGGGAGTATGGTGCAAGAGCACCCCTGGACAAAGACAATGAAAAAGAGTATAGTGAGGTTGCAAGAGGACCTCCATGAATGTTTTAGGTGTTTTTTGGCTGTCCAAGTGCCAAGGGGGATCAAGAGATCCTAAGTATTGTAATAAGTCCTAGTTGCAAGACCTAGTGACCTATGATGTGTTATAAATCCTATGGCTCACTATGGTCAATTCGACATGGGTTGGGTAGATTTGTGTTAGGGAAGGTTGATTTGATGTTGTTAACATCATATCTTGCTGAAATCAACCTTGGTTAGTTCCTAGGAGTTAGTTTTGCAAGTTTTGTAAAAGTTGTCAAATATTGTCAACAACATTGTTTGCAACAAAAGTTGCTAATTGCAACTTTTTGAAAAGTTGTTACCCAAAATTCACAACCACCCACAGTCGGTTGGAACTGATGGGAAATCATATAATATTGTGTCAACAATCATTGCAAAGGTGGTTGAAGAAGTTGAAGAGAATTGTACGGAGGATTTACAAAATTGAATAAGGAAACTGCATTTTAGGGTGTAAATCGACTGGTTTTTGTTGGTGTTCGATCATGTGCAGATCCAAATGGTAAAAATAATTTGATAGGAAGTTGGGACTGTGTCTTAGCTTTCTTTTGCATCAAACCAAAGGTCTTAAGGTGGCGAAATAAGGAAGAAATTGTGTCACAGTCGCCTGGAAGTTGTTATTTTGAAGAAAACTAGGGTTGTCGACTTCAAACCCTCATATCTCCCAATGTAACCATGGGAAATTCCTCTAACTAGGTTTAAAGGAGAGGTATGGGAGTTTACTTTAGTTTTCTTTTGGTCTTAGAACGTGGTTGGTTGCAGTTTTAAGGAGAAATGACTAAAACCCTAGCTCGACATCTCCATGTGACGGGCAAAATTATTTAACCAGAAGGTTGTAGACCCCATAAATTTAGATGGGAAATGATTCAAATCCTAAGGTTGGAGGAGAAGACTTCTTCCAAGTGTCCCTAGATGTTCCCACAGTTGGTTTGGCAAAGACCCAAGTCTAGAGAGTACCTTTTTCTTTAGGTGCTCCAATTAGGCCTCCTAGACTTTAGAGAGGATTTCCAAGTTAATTGAGTGGTTGAAGGATCCAAGATCTATCCTCTATGGAAAGGTGTTGCCCCAAAATTTGAAGTAAGGCTATTCAATTGCTTTGATAGGTCCTTTGGAGGTTTTTGTCACAAAATCCCAAAAGGTGTGCAAAAAGGGCTAGTAGGAGACAGTGCCGAGTAACAGACAATGTCGAGTAGGACAGTTTTGAGTGTTGATTGAATTGAACCAAAGGAGTGATTTGGTGGATTTGAGGGATGTCAAAGGAGTGTTTTGACGTGTGTGAATGATTCAGAGGCTTGGGAATAGATTGGAGTGACCTTGAACATGGAAGGTGCATTGGGAACACTAGGTGAACCAGGGTACATTAAGGAGATGTATGAAACAATGATCAACTCAGTAGGGGGTTATGTGGTATATGAATTGATGAGTTGGTGAACAAGGATTGAGACACTTAAAGGTGCAGGGCTCTGGTGTTGGATACTCCAAGTGAAAGGGGTAGGAGGGCTTGATTGGATCAAGCAAGGACTTGTGAATTGCTTCAAGTTGTTAGATAACCAGAGCTCTACATCAATTCATTTTATCATCACAAAATCAAGAGAGTCCTTATTCATTCTAGGACATTTAGAAGAGCCGCAAATTTGAATTTGACACTTAAAATAAGAAACAAATTTGATTTCTATGCACTTGTTTATTGTCTTTGATCATTTAGTCAATGTTGTTGATTCAATGCATAGTTTGTGTAGATTTGAAATTTTATAAAGTGCAAACTAGTAAATCTACCAACCCCTTTCTATTGTGAAAGATTGAACAATTTGCTTTTTTAGATTGTGTACAGAATAAAATTTGTAGATTATTGAAGTCAATTCATAATTATAAATAAGAACCCAAAATGATAAATTTGACTTATATTAAAAAATATTACATTTAACTTTTAAAACTATTTTCTATTCTTAAATATATATATCTATACCTCTTCAATCATAAAACTAAATATATAGTTATAGATTATTATTATTTTTACTAATAAATGAACAAAATATCTAGTTCCCATCTTATTTCCTTCACAATTGGTGTGTTTTATTACCTACAATTCTGGCTAAAATTTTTGTATTACTTACAAGTTAATTGTGGATATTATTTTCCCTTAAACTCTCACAAATTTTCCAAAATTATACCCAAATATTCCGAACCACTATTCGTGGAATCTATTATATGCTATTCCACGTGTCTCATATCAGATCGTAATTACATGGCTCTATTCTATTCAATCTGCCGGCGCCACAAACCTAGCTAGGCTATAGAGCTGGACGATGCTTTTAAAATTGTGTTTCGTATAATCACAAAAGATATATATCTACACACAGACATTTATGCGGAGAAATACGAGTTTGATATGTGTATGCGGAGAAATAGGAGTTTAATATATGCACATCGGAACGGGTAAGTTAATTTGTGATACAATGCTGGCCGATTTTAATGTTCTTTTGTACTCTGTACCATTTTTTGCTGTTTTGTATGCATTTGGGTACTCAGTTTTATTCAGAACGTGGAAAGGATCAGCCCGTTTTGAGGCTGCGAGCTGCTGCAACTCATTCATTCATGGCATATGTGTAGTGATTATGTGTTCCTATGACCTCATAGTAAGTTATCCATGGAAACTGGATGCACCCAATACAAATCTAGAGAACAAAATCATGGAGTTCAGCCTCGCATATTTTGTCATTGACATGATCCATTATATTCTGATAAACCCATCAGACTATCTGTTCATTTTGCACCATGTTGCTACCTCCTCCTACATGATTTCTTGTAGGTATTACACAGGGCATGGTGGAATTTCCGCAATTTCTCTCATGTGTACAGGGGAGGCCACAAGCCCATTTCAGAATGTGTGGACAGTGGCAAGGATGGCTAGAGGGGAGTCTCCATTGGCTAGTAGAATTTATGCTGCCATGTCACCTGCTTTTACAGTTTATTTCACATTTATGAGGTGTATTGTGGGCCCTTACATTGCCTGGGAGTTGGGATCCTTTTACTTTCCTGGAAATGCAGACAAGGTTATCCCTAGGGGGATTGCATACTTCTGGATGGTCACTGTTATTATGGCCATTGTGGGGAGCACTGTTTGGGTTTATAAGCTCTGGACTGGATTGATTAAGTTTTATGCAAAGAAAAGGTCTCCAAGCCATAAGACCAATATACAGAAGGTAGAGTAATCTCCTGTCGAAGAAGTTCTCTTCACCGTAACTGTGAACTTGGGCTTACTGGTTAGGATGGGTGATTGTTAGAACCCGGAACCTTTGGATCTCACAATTTCACAGTTATGGGGTTTGGAGAATAAGGAGAAATACGGATTAATTTGGTGTTTCTTTGAAAGAGACCTTACCTTTATGATTTTGAATTGGATTGAATTAAAAACAAAAATCCCATGGATATTGTCTTGTATGGGTCTATTTTACAGAAACATGATAGCCAGGGGTGCCCATCTTAAAAAATTGCATTCTTAGGCTGTTTTTGGTCTGTGGCGGACTACCTGTTAAATGGGCTAAAATTAGTTTAGGAGTTTGAATTTTAATTCGTTCATTATCCGATAACATCTATAATTGTAACTCTTTGCTCTAGGGCCTGGACCTCTACATTAGGATTGACAGCTGTTCACATATTTTCTTCTATACTAAATTGTTCTTTTGTTATTTTTTGAATTCTAATTGCTTCCAACAGTCTGGTATGTCCCTATGAACTTAAACTGTTTACTTGTATTGATAATATTCTTGGAGCACCTAAGTTTGTTCTTGTAGAAAGTTTGTACTCCGAGAAGGTTGAATATTGTTTCGTGTGATGATTTAAAATAAATGTTGCATACTTTTACAGTTCTTTTTCTCAAACCTCAGAACTCCTTTTTCTCAATCCTGCTTCCTGTTTCTCGTAACATAGCTGGGGACTCTAGCTTGGCAGGTTTATCTGTATATGGTGCTTAATTGACATCACCTGGAGTGATAAATCTTGAAAAACATGCTTTATGGATGGGCCTGACATGGAGCAGCTTAAAAACCTCCCTCTTTTTGTCTTGTCGGTATAATTTTTAATAACGTTTGTCAGTTTTTTGAGTGACTGTTAGATTGTTATTTGTCATTAAGATTATAACTCTGCTTATAGAAGTAATTGCATATGATGCTGGTCTTCAATTATCTGACATACATTGTGGCTTCTGTTGGGTTGAATTCGTGTCTATACTAACATATGGTCTCAATGGAAATACTGGTTACAACTAAACTCTTTTGGAGGGAAAGTATATCTAGCCTATGGAAGATCTTTTCACCTGAAAATTCTCTAAAACTGAAAGGTAAATTCTCATCTTTACACTTTTGATAATTTTCATTTGTCCTACATATGCCGACATTTACCAATTGGTAACATATCTAATAGTAAACCAATGCAAGCACATAAATCCTAGTTAACCTTACCCCAGCTTTCCTTTCTAATATTCTATATATTAAATATTTTAATGTTTCCTCTGCTTTCTATGATTTTTTTCTTTTAAATTCCTTGACTCTCATCGTTTTGGGCATTTTCAAAACTCAAGTCATTTCACAGGATATATGCAACAGTTGTATTCTCTAAAACTAATTCTTATCTCGAATGAAAAAAGTGCGATATAGAACTTTTTAGTGTCATAAAGAGCCTTAGCACATCTGAGAAAGACATGATACAACATCTGTATTGCATAAACCATGTAACCTGTGATTATGAGTGCTGAAAGGATAATACAATGGGTTTCATTGTAAATTTTTAATGTTTTTATAAATTTGCCTGGTTGATTCTGATCAGCAGTTCTAAGCTTTAGGCCTTCTACTTGAAATGTCTGTAATATTTAATTTCTAGTTTTAACATTTGATATTTATGGTAACATTCTGAAGGTATTGATTTCTTAAGTTTCAAATTCAATTTTCCAGGCAATGATTGGTATTGGAAAGAGAAATAACAGCTTTTATGAACCCTTATGAATGTTATGCTACAAGTAAAAAGATAAAATCTTCCATTTTGAGAATAATGATTTATAAATTTCAAATTGATTTTCTATGCAATGATTGGTATTGACTATTATAAGGCAAATCACAGCTTCTTTGAATCCCTTTGGCCCTGGGTGTATACACCTCTTGTAGGGAAAAATCCCTTTGATCCTAGGTAGATGAGACTCCTCTTGTAGAAACAAAGGGACATTGTTTATCTTTTGTTACTCTGTACATTTGGACCTCGTGACCAAGCTCAGGAGCAAACTGGACCTTGTGAACAGGAGTATAGCAGAGTCATCAGATAACCGAGAGTCCAAATTTGCATTAAGAAATGCCAGTGAAGAGTACAATCACAGCAAATGCCGATAAAGAAGCAGTACCCAGATTATGGTATTAAACACTTTGCCCACCCACATCACAAACAAGAATTGCAGATTTTTTGTTGCTACCCATGTGACATTTGGAGAACTATTTGAGTTTATTTTCCGATTCAGATAAAAAATGTACGCTTGATTTATTTAAGTGAACATAATATCTGAGTAGGCATACTCAGGCACACCTGAGATTATGTTCACTAGGGGCTGCATGAGTAACCTGCCCTTTGTAGCTTGGATGCCAAGGTCGGATGGATGACGATTTCGCCGAAATCTGCAATGAACTTCAACTTGCTTGACTTTGTATATATGTTGTGGGTGCAGTGCTCCACTCATATGGAACCCTAGTGAAACCATTTTAACTTCTAAAGTTGATCAAGGCACAATTGAAAATGATCTCCATTTGTTGTTTAATGTACAAACCTCTTCTGAATAGCTGGATTGAAGATAACAATGGAAAACAAACTTGCAAGGCTGAAATATGGTACAAAGGCTAAATTCCTGAGCAAAGGAACAGTGAATGGGTATGACATCTCATTATATGAATGGGAATTAGTTTGGAAATCGGTTTTATGTACAATTCTCATTTTGAAGAGCTAGATGGAAGACTACAATGAAAAATAAGCTTGCAAGGCTGAAATATGGTACAAAGGCTAAATTCCTGAGCAAAGGAACAATAAATGGGTAAGGCATCTCATTATATGAATGAGACTTTGTTTGGAAATTTGTTTTATGTACAAATCTCTTTTGATTACCTAGTTGGAAGACTACAATGACAAGCTTACGAGGCTAAAATATGGTACAAGAGCTAAAACCCCTAGCAATGGAACAGCGAATGGGTAAGTTATCTTATTAGAAGAAAATAATTTATGAATGATAGTTTATAAATATGTTTTTTGCCTCACTATCTTTTATGCTTCGATACCAGGATTTGATAGATAATTGGTCCACCAAACTTGCATCTGCCTTCATCTTTTCCCTAAATGATAGGATTAGTCTTGCTTCGTAATGGGACCTGAAGGGTAATTACCCAAGGGTACTCTTGGCTAAAAGATGGAATGAATTTCGGATTTAGTGACATTTACCTTTAGTTGAACTTTAATGAAACATATATATATATATATATATATATATATATATATATATATATATATAGTAAAGGATACTTGAAGACTTTATGAGCTCCAATTCTATTGTAGGAAATGAACTAGTCTAGCGCTTGTTAACTCAACAGGGCTTATGGGGTGAGCCCACCAAGTTTTAAACCGAAGACATGAACCAGTAAGCGCCATGTACAACTGTTGAAATTTCCTTGAATGTTGCATATCAACACTGAAGTATTTAGAAAAGAAAATCTAATAAGTTGACATGGTTCAGGTCAATAGGCGAATACAAATTGTGGTTAAATCATCACAACAAATGAGAGTTCCAAAATGGTTATGAACTGTGTACTGTTATAAAAATGTCTTAAAATAATGCACAACCCATAGTAGAAAGGAATGTCTCTTCTGATAATCATATTAATAAATTCAAGATCTTGATCAAAACATCATAAACATGCGCTCCAAGTATCCTTTTTTTAATTTTGTGTATAAAACACAAATTATTCGTCTTCCAACTATGATACACCGGGACACGTCCCTTATTTTTGGCCCTCTAGGAAATACCTCAGAAACGTGTCCCCCCGTCTTTGTCCCCTGAAATGCCATGGAACATTTTAAAAACTAACAAAAGTCAATGTTTTCCTCAAGACAGCAAAGTTACAAATCCAAGTGGGCTTTGACATTAACTAATGGTTTTAAGCTGGCACTAGGTTGAATCTATTTTTCATGCATGCATCAAAGTGTTGGAGTTGCAGGCTTATTTTGTGTCTCGGACAAGATATTTTCTAATTTCACCATAAATGTTGTCATTAAAAGTTATATAAAACATAAAACAATATATATATATATATATATATATATATATATAAATTTGTCTACTGCCATTTCCTTCCGTCCCCTATTTTTGTTTGTCTTGGAAACATCCCGGAAATGTGTCACCTGCCGTCCTCTGTCGTTGTCTCCGTCCCCAAAACACAGACTTCCATCAGTAGTTGAAATTCAAACATTAAAATTTGCTGGAACATTTTTACACACGGTGCATGAGATACACTGGTCATCTTCTGCAAACAAAAAGAAACTTGGAAGAATTGTTCCATACAAGTAATTATTTGTGGTAAAATATGAAAAGCAATAGTAGTAAAAAATAACAGTGGTGCTAGTTAAACTCTCAATATTCAAAAGTCACCCCTTTAAAATTATTCCTTTTAATTTAAATTTGTACGTTCAAAGCATTGAATGAGTTCACATAAAACCTAAGTTGCAGATTCGGGTGCAGATGCGGATGCAGGTGCAAGAATCGGGTGCGCGGATATGTGATTTTTTTTGGGGGTTTTTGGATGTGTGTGTCTATATATATATATATGCAAAGAAATGCAAGAAATATACAAAATTAAATCATTTGATACTGATAGTATGATACTTCACCATTGATCATTGATCAAGATATTCAAATTGAAATAACTAATAAGCCATATCATATACGTCTATGTTCACGATTCCAATGCAAATCAGAAAATCATTAGAATTACAAAATCAAAATTTAGTTCATGATTCATTGTTCATCAAACAAAGTCAAGATTCAAAATCATAAGGATTCTCAAGATAATCCACGTTCTCATTCTCTCCAAGTGCTGCAAGTTCAAGATCATTTGAACCCAAAGCGGTTCCACTTGTGCTAGATGCACCATGTCTCATGATGTTATCACCATCATCAATCATTGTAGTAAGATCATGAACCGTTGCATCCAAGTTCACACATTCAGGGGCTACATCCCAAAGCTTGGTTGTCCCTTCCTTGTAGTGTTCTTGCTTACGTGACAAAAGACACAAGTTGGTATGGATGTAAACCAAGTCTTAATCTTTTTTTGAGCCCAACCGGTTATGCTTCACTAAGTGGATAAAGGAGTATGTACTCCAATTCCGATCAGCAGTAGAAGAACTTGCAACCTGGACAGTGTTCACAAAATTAAAGTTATACATAAAAAATTAAAAATTAAAAGAAAAATAAAGAATGTTAAGCACTAAATTGTAGAATACAAGTGGTAAACAAAAAACAAAAAAAAATTACTTGTGAGAGGACCTTAATTGCAAGAGGTTGTAGATTCTTAAATGGTTGACCATAGAGGTACCGCCATGTGATAGCTCCCATGTCGTATTGGTCCTTTATTGCAATTGAACCAAGGTTTATTCCGGAGGCAAATAAGCCAAATTCTGTCCTAACTTTTTTGTGCATTTTATCATCTTGGAAGAGTCTTTGAAAAGCTTTGTAGCACCCATTAGCAACTTCTTCATCCGCATATGATGCTACTCTATTTGGCATAGCAAGTATTACCTCGCTATAGTACCTCGGAGATAGGGAATATGCAAGGAGGTGCAATGGGGTAGTCATCTTTTCCCAACGACGATGAATGATTGTTTCCACCTTATTGCATAAGGCTTCACATTCTGTGGGGTCATTCTCATGTTTTTGTATTTCAAATTTTACCTTCTCCACCATTGTGTCCATGCCATCATAGACATCCCCCAAATAAGATTTATCTGTGTCCGCAAATCGGAGCATAGTCATGATAGGCTCGGTGAAATCTAATACAAATTACACACGAGCCCACCAATTGTCATCGAAGACCAATGCCTTGACCTTTTGGGCCCTTTTGAATTTGAAGCCTTCCATATACTCCACTGGTTAGAAATAACCATTTGGCTCAATGCTCCTTGCACCTTGACAAGTCGTCTCATAACAATAGTATGAGATGCAAATTGGGTCTCAGCAACCTAAGCAAGTTAATAACAATATGTCCATAAATATTAAGCAAAGTTATATACAATTTGATAATTGAACGTGACAAAATTTATTCAAATTGAATTTAAAATAAATAAATTAAATTTAGTATTTACCTTCAACAACTCCAAATTGGAGAATGATTTGAATATCGATTGTGACATGTGATGGTTCGTCACAAACATCTGTATCTCCTCCCCCTCTTGGTATATTTGCTTCACCCAATCTATTTGAGTGCCAATTTGTTGCATGACCAAGTTGAGGGAGTGTATGGTGCATGGTGTCCAAAAAATATGGTCATACTGGCCCTCAACCAAAGCACCTGCACCCCTACAATTTTTGGCATTCTGTAATCATCTGGACCACATTCGCACTACCCACCATCTCTATGGCCTCAATGAGAATTTTGGAAATGAACTATGAATCTTTCACTTCCCCTTCACAATCAACTGCCTTCAAAAACATTGCCCCTTTGGAGGACATTGCAATCACATTAATCAATGGCCGGTTTTTTGTATCTTTCCATCCATCAGATACAATAGAAACACCCAAAGTTTTCCAAGAATTTCTAATTGGTTGAATAGCTCTCTCTACAAAAGTCTTCTCTTTTTACAATAGAGTGGTACACAACTTTTCATACCCTGGACTTGTGTAATCAGCCGTTGCTTTATTGATGGCTGCCACCATTTCCTTCCAATATGGTGATCTCACCAAGTTGAAAGGAAGACCATTGGCATAGAGGCAACATGCAATGGCTTGATCAACAAGCTCTCTTGCCTCCATTTTAAATGCGGTGCCCAATGAACCTCTTTTGCGAGTGGTAATTTCTACTTCTTCCTCTTCATCTCCCGGTACAGGTACTTGCAAGAATGGATGTTTGGAGGATACAATTGGTTCAGTGGGTAATTGCATTTTTTTCTTTCCGGATGGAGGTTGATAAGAACTTTGTTTTGATCTTTTAACCAATTTATTAGCAGCTTCTTGTTCTTTTATATATGAAGCTATTTTTGCATTAGACATCCCCTTCCCATCTTTGCCTTTGCACATTCCCATTCCTTGGCCAACAGGGCCCATAAAATGAAGTTTGCCCCGGGAATATGAGCTATTGAATGGTTTGCCTTTGTTACTTTGACAATAATTACACTTCCAAAGATATGAGCCACCTCTTGAAACCTGTGATATTCTTGTGGTATGTCTCCATAGAGGAGATCCTACATCAATTTTGAAACTATCGGCTCCTTGCCCTCCCACTGAACATTGACTACCGGTGGCGGCCATTCTTGCACAATATAGTCTAATTTGTAGCCTATAATAAGAAATTATATAAATTTAAATTAGAAAAACACTATGAACATCAAGCATACAAGTGCAAAAAAATGATACAAAAATAGTAAAATAGATAGCTAAACTTGTTTGTTTAATTCTTAAAAAAAAAAATTGAAATAAACATCAAAAATTTCTTCCCAAACTTGAAAAAATTCATCAAAATCTCAAAAAAAATCATTAAAGGACTCAAGAATGGGATCAAATGCTTACCTTAGATGCTTAAAACTACTTTGTGGAAGCTATTTCTCACCCCACGAACGATTCTCTTCGAAAATAATCACCTTGCCTTCAAAATACCAAAATGGAGACCAACTCTGAAGAGGCTGCAAACAAAATCAAAATGAGAAGAAAAAATGATGAATGGCCTCTTTTAGGGCCGTTTTAGGGTTTAGGAGAAAAAAAAATTAAAATATTCATTAAGCACATGTCTTAATGTGCTTTTAAGTGATTTTTGGTCAAAAAAATGCATCAATTGACGCTGGGCCTGCAGATGTTGACGGATGCTCCCGAGTGCCCTGTGGATGCTCCCTGGAAGCGCATCTTGGGCGCCCGGATGCTCTCTCGATGCGCAATTGCGCATCGAGAGAGCATTCGGGCGTCCAGGATGTGCTTCTGGGGAGCATCCACAAGGCACCCGGATCTGAATCCGCTCCCCCACGCATCTGCGTATCGAGAGAGCATTCGGGCGTCCAGGATGTGCTTCTGGGGAGCATCCACAAGGCACCCGGATCCGAATCCGCTCCCCCACGCATCTGCTTCTGGATCTAGCGCCACAAGGAGGGCATCGACTACTTAGCATAAAACCAATGAAAAATGTAGGAGTTTTCAATCTATAAACTAGTTGTTCTTTGAGATTAAATTCTTTTTGGGTTAAGATGGTTCAAAATATTATAGTCCTATGTATTATAAAATAGTTATTGGACATCTACATATCTTGTTCGTCTACTGCAGAGTTCATTCAAATGATGTATAATCACTGATGACCAACAAACTAATTATAAAATAAAATGAAATACCCATCAATTAATATATTATTGCAGGTTTTGGCAGAACCCCCTTGTACCTATATGGGTTTGGTTTGAGGTTGGGATGGCCTAGGTTTGCCTAGCACCCCTGGGTGTATCTGGGTAAACCTAGACTTGACTCATGGGCAGCCCAAGAGAAAAAAAAAATATTTTTTTAAAAATAAAAAGTGCCAAATACCTAATTTCATGTTTAATTTGGGCTCGGAGGTGGGGGCTCAACCCTTTGACACTTTCTATATTGCTACAGGGAATACACTCAGGGTGTCGCACTTGGACCCTACGAGGTGCACTACCAACTAACCCTGCTAAGGATATTGCCCCTAAACCACCTTGAACTTGCTAGGGGCATTGCCCGTAGACCCCCAAAAGGGGTGTTGCATCTCAATCCATTTGTGGTCTACATTCCCAGACCCCCAGTAGTTGTCATCCCCAAATTCAGGCACTTGGTTTCCCATCCTCGAGGCCTGTTCCCACATCACCCATCTGTTAGTTTTGAGACTTTGTTGAATATAGCTTATACTGCCCAAAGTTAAACTTTTCTACATGTCTGCTTTTCTTCAATAGAGAGGAATCTGAGCATATATGCCTTTATGCATTTAGTTAAGTGCAGCTGATTGGGTGTAAAAGAAGTTGAGGATTTGATCTTTGTCGCTCCAACTTGCATCGCATGTCACATAAGAAATTTTTATTACAGTGAGGGGGATCTAATTCTTGAGTGTGCTGACTTAAATGTTATCGCTTCACAACTTGCCTAAATCTCTTCAGACAAGGCAGTTTCTACGTATGACATGGCTAGTGGAAGTGGCATTGCAACTTGTTGTGGTTCAAATGAAATTGAACCAAATGTTGAGATGAAGAGCAATATGAAGATTACTAAATATTGACTGTAATTTTTATTGTATATTGACATTTGACAAATCATAAAATTATGAATTTATGACTATTTTCTTTTTGGCAAATTGTAAGGTATTTCAATATTTTGTTTATTGGTAATTATGGGCATTACTTATCTTATAATTTTAATATATAGAAACTTATACATTATGCGCACAGACACACACACTCAGGGAAGAAAAATTAATGTTGTACTGGCATACCTGAATCTCAAACCTGTACCCCTATCCATACCAGGACTGGCGACGTAGATTAACAAATTATGTAATTGTGTAAATGTCCCTAATACACAAGTATTATACATGACCAGCCTTCTAGAAAGCTAGATAATTCTATTCACAGTTGGAATATCATTAATGCTTCTAAGCACCCGATAGAAAGAGAGGGACCAATCCAGGTGTAATTTTCAGTTGGAAAAATTAAGTATACAGGACCTTATTTTAAATTGATCAAATATATTTGCTTAAGAAAGTAAATAATGGCCATTCTGACCCATTCATACAGTGAATAGCTGTTTAACTAATTGTCTTTTGCATATTCAACTCTATACAATTGAAGCTAGAGCTGGCATTTATAAATTTGTTAAATCACAATAAAATCCAGTTTTACTGTTCAATATGTTGAATATCAACCAAAGGCCAATTGGAACATTTTTGCACCAACAAAAATCTAATTTAAGGGGGTGACATTGTCAACATTCAAGGGTAATTGTATTGCTTGTCATGTTCACAAAAGAAAAGCAAAGTCACCAATGGTTTCAACTGGGTCACATCATAAACAAACTTTTCTGAAACAATTGAAATTGATTTCAAGCTAAAAATAGTAACAAAATTAGCCTGCATGAGTAGTGGAGTTGGCTTAGGCCATGGGTTTGTTCCTATTACTCTTGGGTTCAACTCTGAGTCTCGGATTTATCCAATGATCGTGGTTTGTGGGCAACTGTGTTCATCTCCAAAGGACTAGTCTCGCCTCAGCTTGCCCTGGGTTGCACGGATACCCCTGGTGCAACGGGAAAAAAATAGAAACAAAAATGAAGATAAAATTAGTTTGATTCTCTCTATTTGTGGCCAATATTATGGACCCGTCAAATTCAGAGGAAATAATCCAACAACAACAAACCCAAATTACATGAGAGATCGTTTGCAGCAGGTACACAGATGCAATTGAACTTTGTAGTTACAAGTTTGAAAGAGTAATCTTAAACTTTGTACTGCCGTTATAACTGGTGGTGAACTCTGCACTACTGCTCAACACCTTGCAGGGTCACAATGTCTGCATCTAGCTTCTCAAACCATATCCTGTCATGGCCGAGACTCAAAATCTGTATGTTTTGGACTCTGTAACAAGCTTTTGTAATTTATGTGGATGAGTGGTAGGGACCCTACTTTTTTAAATGAATGGGTGATATTATAAACTTTTTTAGAATCCCTATAATTGTACATAAAGAAGTTTCCCTACACTAGATGCTAGCATTAGAATTCAGACGTCAGACAACCATGAAAAACCATCTATTTGAAAACTGAGCATACCTTGACAGCATAAAAGCAACAACATTAAGAATAAATTATTACTGTCTAGTTAATACACGAGTATTATTCAAGTTAACCACCATTGTTATTGGAAGCTTGAACCTCAAATTAAATTTTCAAATCAAAGAAGTCATCCTCAATTAAAATGGGAGGCCTTGTAGGTTTTGTCATTGCGCCCTATATTCTCTCCACATTCACAACATAATCATACAGAGCCCAGAGTAACACAAACTGCATACTGAATTTCAAAGTTATGCACACAGTTTCTTCAATGTGCTATTGGCTTAACTTCTACCCTCCTAGGAATAGTTAGCCACCGAACTTGGATGGCAAGAAAGTGTTGTAAGGGTCAATTTTATTTGTGTTTTGTTCTCTCTAGACATAGTTTCAGCGCTGAAAAAAGGTTGCATAACCGCAGAAGACTGTGAAGCCCTCACCTCCTTTGAATCTTTCATGCAGATGTCAATAGCACCAAGCTGGTCGATAGCATTGTCACAAAATTCTTTATCATTCTATCCATAATCTTAAACTGGCTACTGACATGATGATTAGCCTAGTTATGAGAATTACTTAAAACCTAATTTGGCTATTTTGAATGTCATAGTTGAATACCATTTTCAAATGTGCTGATGGGATCTATATCTCTTCTATTCCTCTCGGATGAGGAATTGGTCTTGGAAGAAGGCATTATATTGTCACAGTGAAAATAATGAAAACACTATACAATGTTTATGCGCACTGGCAGATGACTTATTATCCCCATAGACAAATATACGGATACCTATTACCATCCAAAACATAGTTTCTGTTAAACTCGAGGCAAAAGAAACACAAATTTTAAACAGATCGTAGCACAGGAGAGAGAGAACAGACCATCCAATTGTGCATGATACAAGCATTGCACTGAGAAACAGCGGGTGACAGAACAGAGAGTAGTAGGTTTGCAAACTACATTTATGAATCTCAAAACATCGATATGCATCCTGTTAGGACGTGAGGGCTTAAATTAACACAACATCAAAGACAAAATCAATTATTGAGTGAAAAAAGCTTTCACACAATTTTCATTAGAAGCATACAAATTGTATACTATGGGCTGTGGAAATTTCACATCTATGAAAGAGAATTTTTTTTCAACCAGGGGCAAACCTAGCTATGTACCATGCTAGCACCACTCACAACATGAGTTTATTCACCTAAACATTGCATGGTTGGTTAGAAGTCCAAATGTCCATTTATTGTTTCTCAAAGCATGATTATAATTTCCAAGAATTCTAATCTTGCCAATCCTATTAATTTGTATTATCCTGACGATATTTTAAACCATAGAAGGATGAAGTGGCAAAAAATTGCAAGTAATCACAAATCAGGTTGCAGGTCAATTTGTTGACAAAATTGTGGTTTTTTTAAAAAAGTGTCTACAATGAATTTTTGGACAATGTTCAGCCAAGTAATCGTGAAAATACTGCCAATAAATCATCCAGATCACAATAAATTGGGAGTTTAACAAAATTTTCTCCATTTTTCCCTTTTATTTTGAACTCTAGCTCTAGTTTCTTCGAAATTTTGCCAGCTGCACATTTTTTCTTTATGAAAATTCTGACCTGATTTGGTTCCAGTTAATTTATAATATTTTGAAAAAAACTCTTAGTCTTTTGGTTTCTCAATTTTTGAGAATAATTTTTGGCATTTGCCACTATGTAATAATAATAATAACGACCACCCTAATAATAATGTAACTCGTAATGCCATTACTGATCAATTTATTCTGAAGAATGATTTTTGCCATTATGTAATACTGATAACCACCTTCATAATAATGCAATTCATAATGCCATCACTTGCCTTAATCCAACTAATGTCGTATTAGTCATATGACATCATGTTCTGGATATTTTACTTATCCAAAACTGATATTACCGTTTACTAGCAATGTTGTTTAGCTTACAGAGAACATTAGACCGATCAATTAGTACTAAGTGCAATGGCTCAACACTGTAAAATGATGATCTGTTTAAGGGTGAAGATCCAAAGTCATTAAGATCAAGTCATCGGAAAACCTGATTTCTAAATGATAGCTGGAAAGATCTCATATTTTTAACATCTAACTAGAAAGTATTGCCCATTCATACAACTTCTAACACACTTATTTTAGAAATAGACTTCTAACTCCCAAAACAATTTAAGATTCTTCTAGTTTTCCACTAATTTGTGTATGCTACTTTACTACCAGATTTGATCTTTCTTCCATTATATTTAAAGTTTTCTCAGAGGTATTTGTAAATTTGACTTTACTAATTGTCTCTTGTGTGGTATGTATTACATAAATTATGTTTATGATTTTGAAATGCCATTATAGTGATCCATTGGTACTATACAAGACATTACTTGGAAGATAAATCTGTTGTGAAGACAAATTAGTAAATCTTTACTCTGAAATTCAATTTAATTGAGCAAAATTCAAAGTACAAAAGCACTCAAAAGTACTTTTGCTGCCTAAAATCAATTGGCCGAAGGTTAGATATTGCAGGGACTAATTTAGGAGATGCAAAAGCACCACATAGCTGACATTAATCCATTAAAATTGAAGTCTGCTATTGCTCAGTGAACTTTGTGGTTCATTTCTCTATGGTCAGTTTATATGGCAGTGAGCTGGTGCGGACTGAACTGCTTGAGCAAAGCTTAACTTAGCATAACAATACATAAGTCAAAACAACTCAACGGTTACACCTTCCTTTTTGGAAATCAGGACATTACATTGTGAAATCAGAATGCGAAAATCTTGCAACATTCCAAGAAAACAATTGCATCACATCCCATGTTCCAAAATCTATACATTTATCTTTCTTTCAATTGCCCAATAATCACTTGCCAAATTATTACAGATCCAAATCACAAGGTATAAAAATCTGTTTTTAATTAGCTTAGAGTATAATTTCCTTTTCTCATATAAGGGGTTATGACCCTTCTTCCTATTGTAAGATGAGGGGTGGCCCTCTACAAGAGAGCCACATGCACTTCTTTGGCTAGGGCCTCTTGGAAATGTGGATTGAACCTGGAAGATTTGCCCATTGGATAATATAGATATTGGGAACACTTCTACAGTTGGGTTATGATTAGGAGTCGTGACTAATTTAGGGTGGGGGAACCGATCAATAAATTCAAAGAAAAGTTAGGACATTCCACCGTAATTGTGATGCATTGCAGACTTATGATCCTGCCAGCAGTTGGGTGTTGTGATTGTAATGAAATTTATCAAGATGTATTTGCCAGCAGCTGGGATGTACGAATCTATTGAGAGGATAAAGGATCCTGTCCTACTAAAAATATAACCTTGTTTGTAGAATAGTTTGGATAGATATTAGAAATAGAAAATGATTAGTTGCTATAGGGATCTTTGATTTTCCATTGTACACAAAAAGATTTCATTTTTTCTGAGATTAACAAGATTGTACAAATATTGCATCATAGTTTGTGTTCTGTGGATTTGGTTACTCACTGCTGGTAATTAAATACACTGTTATTCTGTTTCCCTTGTCCTCGGATTCCATTCTGCTGTGATTTCCTTGTGCAGGTGTTACCCCAAAGAATGGTTGCAAGAGTACAATAGAAAACATAAATATAGTACAACCGTGAGGTGCTTTTTGCATCAGTTCTAGCAGAGAGAAGAAATATTTGCATCAGTTGAGTGAAGTAGAAAGCAGAAATACTCTGCAACAGTGAGTAGATTTTCTGCATCAATTACAGGAGGAGGAAAAAAGTAAACTTACGCATCAGTTGGTATCATAGCAAGCTGTCAAATGGCCTTGAAATCGGGAAGGAGAGCTAGGAAGAATAATAGGTTTAGAAGAAATGATTGGGATTTGCTCAAGAGACTAGGAAGTAATCGAAGCCAGATTCCAGCTGGATTCAGAAGCTGAACAAGAAAATTTTGGGGCCCCAGTTAGAGCAACAGATCCCATGGAAAGACCAATAGAAGCCATTTTAAATCAAGGGATTAAAGTTAATGCCGAGGTTTCAAACTTTACTGAAATGATCCCTGATTTGTTAATGGATTGACTACAGAAGGTATTGTGATATGGAAGGCATGAATGAGGGGGTTCCAAGGAGAGTGAAATTTAAAGTAGCAAGGATGAAGTTGCATGTTGCCTTGTCTTGTGTTATCGTACAAAATACCTGGAGAAGAATACGTAAATATGAGATCAGATCTCAGATCATGACCAAAGAAGCTAACAGAGTTCCAAGCCAAATTGTTAGCTGTAAATTGTTTGGATAAGGTGTTCAAACAATTCCATAATTTGAGTAAAAGGGAGCTGCTTCTTGTTGAATCAGAACAGTTAATGAAAGTGAAGATAAGAGCAAATTTGCAACAGGACAGTAGCCAATATGTTGCTAGATATGTCAACGGATTGCACTTCCAAGTGCAGAAAGAGCTAGCCTTAGTCAAGTTACAGAGGGTAAAAGCTTATGAATATATTTAGGAGGTTAAAGAGAAACAGAGGAAAGATTAAGTTGTTGAGCAAGAAAGGCAAGAATACTTCATTCAGAGGAAAACAAAGTTCCTTGAAAAGTTAAAACTGCCCAAAATGATAAGCTTGAAATGTTTCCTATGTAGTGGACATCATAAAGCCCTAGACTGTCCATAAAACCCCACAGGGGGAATGTTAGCCTACAAGGACAATGCAACCCAAGGAGTCTTAACAGAGACTAGAGAGAACTTGATTATGCAAAGTACATGTTATTGAAAAATAAAGAGAACCCAGAAGCTGATTAGAGAAGGAAGATTGTCTTCTCAACAAAATGTAAGTGCAAGGACAAAGTATACAAGGTGATTGTAGATTGAGGTCTGCTGATAATCTGGTAAGTATAGAAATAGTACAAAAATTGCACTTTGCATCTATTTGAAATTAAATTCACATAAACTTCACTGGTTAAAAAATAGTTATAGTGCACTAGTTGGTCAGTCTTGTCTTGTTGCTTATAACATTGGTGCTAATATAGACTAAATATTGTGCAACATGGTGCTGAAGGATGCATGTCACTTGCTATGGGGAAGGCCCTAGCCTATGAGAAAGAGGACACCCATTAAGTACAACAAGATGGGAAGATACATATTTAAAGCCATGGAAAGAAGGGTCATCTGAAATTTCAGCATTTTTATTTGTAAAAATGAGTTTATGAAACTTAGGAAATAGAATAAAGGATAAAATTTATTATCTAAACAGAACATAAAGAGACTGAATCTCCACAAAGAGAGCAGAAATTGGTGGAATATTTTCAATAGAATTGAAATGGTATAGAATTACCTCCCTCTCAAGGTTTTATTTTACTGTATTGATCCTATAGACTTGGTTTTGTGATGAAAATTTCCTAGCCAAGTTGCTTGCAAGTTGGCTTTGCAAGAAATTGGGAAACAAAAAGGCAAATTTCTAAATTCTTAGTGAAGGGATTCATAAGGGACAGCATGAGTCCTTACACACGCTTTAATGCACCTAAGAAAGGAGGAAAATTGAGAATATGCGTAAGTTATATACCTAGAATGGATGACATTTTAGCTATGCTTCCCCAAGCTTTTGGGATGGGGACGACAAGAGATGGGAGATGTATGTTTGGTACGGGGTTTATTTTGGGGCCTTTTTTTGGGGGACAACTGTTAAGAAAATAAAGATATTTCAAAGATACAAGGAACTTTCAAATGTTCATATGATAAAATTGATAAAGCTTTCGTCATAGACATTTTAGAACCCTAGTGAGCATCGGTAATTAAATAGGAATTCTGATGCTATCTATCTATCTATCTATATGCGCATCAGTTGATAAAAGACCATAAGTGGTTATTTCTATGAGGGATTTCATTATTGAAGTTTTCTGCACATATGTACATATACTATTGGTAATTGAATAGGAATAATAATGCCATTCTATCTATCTATATATATGAGCATGAGTTAATAAAGACATGCCTAATTGGTATGTTTTTTGTGTTAGGGATTTATCATTGAAGTTTTGCTAAAGCCTTAAAGATTTATTTTTGTTGCCAACTCATTAACAAAGAGGAACAATTAAGTAAAAAATAATTAGTTATGTTTTAGTTTGGCTTAGCTAGGATACCAATAGATGTGATTGTTTGATGAGTTGTTTGTGGAGGGCATGATTGATACATTTTATATATGAGCATGAGTTTACAAAGACATGCCTAATTGGTTTGTATATTTGTGTGAGGGATTCGTTATTGAAGTTTTGCTAAAGCTTTCAGACAATGGGATTTCGTAGTGGTTTTAGGGGAAGCCTTTTTTTTTCTTTTCTTCTTTTCATTTTTTGTAGCAGCAAGGGTAGTTTTCCTCTTCTTTTCTTTGACAAGGAAAGAGATTGGTTTTATTTTCTTTTCTAAACTAGGGGAATGATATGAGGTAGGAGAAGAATTCAATTTCCTCTTTTTTCCTGTCTCACTAGAGGCCTGGGCAAGCTTTTGGCTTATTTTTTATCTGTTAGGGTAGGATTTGATATTTCAGTTGGCTCATTCTCATTGGGGGAAATTGTGGACTCAAAAGAAGTTGCCTATTCATGGGTTGCCTCTGATGAGGGAGTAGATGCATGAGAGGTCGAAGCTTCAGACTTATCCCCAATTTTTTTTGTTTTTCTGCTCTCCTTGGACATTCATTCTAACAATATACTTCAAATGTTAGTTTGGGTTGTCCACGAGTTCCTACATTAACATTTCTAATTTTATTTGTTGCCAAAAAAAGTTTTCAAGACATTTGGAAATTGAATGTGCAAATTTCTCTTCACCAGTGGCGAGAAAGTGCTACAACCTTACCTTTTTGGAAATTTGACAAACATACGAGCAAGGTGACAAATATAATTTTGACACATCAGCTACGCCACAGGTGACTTAGCAACTTAAAATATGTTGTGTATAGCAATAAATGATTCCATTCATAAGTAAGGTATTTGATGACTTATGTAGCAACACACCCATTTCCATGGAAGAGAGACATTTGGTGCTTTGAGAGGACTCTAGTGGTGTGCCTCTTGACATAGAGAATTCTGCACAAGTGGAAACATCATGATGTTTCGATAAAACTTCTTCTGTTAGCAACACTATAACTTTTGCTATGGTGGGCACTGTTACACCAACTTGCATACCCTTCATTGCAGCTGCATTGTCTTACAATGTTTGTGTTAATTGGAAGCCCGCTAGGTTATCCATATCATGCATACAACTCTACTGCATGAGAATTAGAAGGGTGCATATCTTTTTTCATGGGTAGCAAAAAATGTGATGAGTTATGATGACAATTGTCATGAATGTGTACTTCAAATGCACCAGTACCATAATGAAATATGGTGATAAGATCTAAAAAGTTGGCCTAGCTCCAATAATTTGGTTAGTATTTAAATTTTTTGGCTAGATTTGGCTATGAACAAAGGCTATCCCTCACCTTAGCTTAAAGGTAGACATGTGGTATCACATGTCGAATAGACAGTCGAGGTATGAGGGACATGATATTTAATTAAGTACTTTAACATAATTACAAATGATATGGAAATAAAACATAACAACAATTTTTAAATAAAAATGTGAAATAAATGTAGAAGATTGTTGAGAAGATGTGGCATACCATTTGTAGAAATGATGGACCTTCGCTTAAAGGTAGACATGTGGTATCACATGTCGAATAGACAGTCGAGGTATGAGGGACATGATATTTAATTAAGTGCTTTAATATAATTACAAATGTTATGGAAATAAAACATAACAACAAATTTTAAATAAAAATGTGAAATAAATGTAGAAGATTGTTGAGAAGATGTGGCATACCATTTGTAGAAATGATGACCAAAATTGTGGCATTTGATATAATGTCCCGTGGTGAATGAATTACATGTCAAGGTAATGGGGGAGAATTGGAGTAACATCTCTAGTATATGGATGCTATGGAAGTAGTTGTGGTTGAAAGATGGCAAGATTGTCATTAATGATCTTTAATGATTGATGTGCTATAGCACTTGGTGATGATATATGAGGTGACGTAGAAAGTGTGATGGTGCATGATCAATCAAACTGGTGAATATATTTTGTTGCTTGTGGTTGTGTGCATGGGCTATGAGTGCTTTAGCATTGGTTGAGTGGTCAATGACGATGAAAATGGGTGTAGCTATTTATTGCGATGAGTGGTTGATCACTTGAAGACTATGTTGAGGAATTTTATTATGAAAAGAGATAAAAATTATACCTAGAGACCACCAAGGTTTGCATTGTCATGTTCAGGACCAGATGTTGCAGGTTCTTAAGTGGCTGGTAAGGCTAGAAATTATTTTATGAAAGCCCCTCTATTCATCACCCATTTATACAATTGGAGGCAGTGACCATTGACCAATAGGGAGAACCTAAGTGCTTCAATGGTTCAACTCCATTAGGATAGGACTTGTAAATTTCATAAGGTCATAGCGACCTAGTCTACAATTTTACTTTATGATCTTTATATCAAGAGTTGTATAAGAGAGCCCAATCACCTTGCTAAAATTGTTTTAATTTTGTAAAGCAATTTCACCACTTCACCCGTTGATTTTGGACTAATTTAGGATGGTGTAGTGCTCCCTTTTTTTTAGTTCATCTAGGGTATTTAATAGCGAAATTGTGCCTTATGGTCTTGATAAATCCATACCCAATTCTAATGTTGTCTTTCGTATCTTATGCTCAAATTCAATGGGTAAGAAAGTCTTCTTTACATACACTGTTTCTTATGTTGTAAACCCACTTGTGGATTTCCATGTAGATACCAAATCCTATATGCTCAGAAAACTTCTAGAAGCCTAGATACCAAATCCTTCCTATGGCAGGCTACCGATATAGTTAGGATGACCTCTTCTTTGCTTGTAACTTCTACTTGACCATTTGATTAGGTATGATAGAGACTAATATTTTTGTGTGTTATGTTATACTCATTCACTATTGTTAGTATCAATGTTGAGGTGAACTAGGGGCCTTGATTAGTAACAATCTTTCGAGGCACACCATACTTGGTAAAGACTTCTTAGAGGAACTCTACAACTTTGTTATTTCCAACATGTTTATTTGCACAAATTTCATACTATTTAGTAAGATAATTAGTGCAAACTATTATACACTCATTGTTTGGAGGATCTATAGGATAATATGAAGTCAAACTCCCATTTGTCAAATGGTGATAGTGTCAACTATGGTTGCAGGGGCATTTCATCTCTACACATTGGTTAGCCATCCTCCAACACCTATCATGTAGTGCCTATTGTATTTGACTGAATATTTGTGTAGGGTAGGTGAATAATAACCTATTCACTATTTTGAAGGCAACCGCTTTTATAGAAAAGTGCCCTCCATAGGGCTCGTCGTGACACGCTTGCATAATATCATGATTCTCTTCTTTTCTTACACATCTCATAACATTGTCAGATTTAGTGTAAAATGGGTAGCTAGATGTCCAAAAAAAGGAAAAAAGCATTTTTCAAAAAGATGGTGTCTTTCCCTTGGGGAGAAATGTGGAGGCATATTTCCCGATGCTAAACAATTAGCAATATGAGCATACCATGGTGTCTGAACTGTCAAAACAAATAAATGTTCATCTAGAAAAGAATCATCAATAACAGGCTCAAATGCAGACGTGGTTGGCGTAGACAAGAAAATCTGCTAAAACATTAGCTTTGCCAGGGCTTTCCACTATTGTTATATCAAATTCTTGCAATAGTAGTAACTACCTAACTAGTCTTCCAATAACAACATGCTTATTCATGAGATATTTGATAGCTACATGAGCAATATGTACAAAGACTTCATAACCAATTATAGTGTCTAAACTTATTAATGGTATAAATAACTATAAACATATATTTTTAGTGACAATATAATTTAGCTCAAATGCTCGTAGATTCTTGCCAACATAGTAAATGACATATTCTACAACTCCTTTCTTTTGTCCTAAAATTGCTTCAACAACATGAATAGAAGCATTAATTTATATGTGAAATAGAAAGATTTCAATCAGGTCCTCACATAATTGGTGCCTTGAGGAATATTTGAGTGTTTGAAAAGTTTCCTAACATGTTCTAGTCTATTCAAATTCAAAATTCTTAGCACACCAAATGAAAATGCTACAATTTTGGTAAAATCCTTAATAAATTGTTTGTAGTAGCCTACATGTCCCATGAAACTTCGGACATCCTTTTGCTTGATGGGTAATGGCAGATTTACAATAATCACTTCTATTTTGGTAGGATCCACCTAAATACCCTATTTAGAAACCTAATATCCCAAGACTACTCCTTCCATCATCATGTAGCATTTTTTTAAAATTTTCTAAGTGACAGGTTGTGATCCCAATACCTCTACAACACTTTTTCTAAATCTATTAAAACTCTCTCACAAGTGTTTCCATATGTAGTAAAATTATTTATGTAACCTTCTATGCAATCATGGGTTAAAAAAAACGTTGGATTTGACTAAAAAACTACACAGATGAATCCTGATAGCAATATCACATTTTGACTTGCTGTGGAAAATATCTCCTACTTATAAATATGTTGATTACTGCTCTTTGAAATGTGAAGTGCATTGCGGAGTCCAAAGGAAGGATTGCATAAGCATGCATACCCCATGGACAAGTAAATGTTGTCTTGTCTTGATCTTCAAGTGCAATTTTGATTTGGCTATAGCCAGTATATCCATCCAAGAAGGAAAATTTCTTTTTTCTCGCTAACGAATCCAATAAATTGTCAATGAAAGGAAATGAAAATTGGTCCTTGTTAAATTCAACTCTTGATAATCCACACAAACTCTCTATTTACTTAATTTTTTGAGAGCTATAACCAGAGGTGAAACCCACTAGCGATTTGATATTTGGATAAATGAAACCAACATCTAAGAGGTTTTGAAGCCTAGTCTTAAGTATTTTTCTAACATTGGATTTCATTATCCTTTAAGGTTGTCTAATTGGCACGTTGTCCTTGATTTATATCCTATGAGTACATAGGTTAGGATCTAGACCGTTCATATCTTGATAGTCCCAAGAAAAGGCTATTTTTTGGAATTTGAGCATTGAGATCAATTATGTATAGTGTTGTGCATTCACCTAGCTATTAATTTAAAGAAATCTTCCCAATGCGGTCTCTACTTGCTTTGTCAAAATGGTCAGACAAAAACATTTAGACATGGCATATGGATATCACAATTGTAGGGCAACAACCTATGAAGCAAGCTTGTATCAAAGTGGTATTCATATATGATACTTTAGGATGTATGGTATTGTATGGTGGAAAATGGTGAACTAGGATCCACAAGTTCATGCATGCAAACAAGGAATCTAATTCATGATAATCATAAATTACAATGGTAGGAAGATGTGTCACTAGGATTAAGCATGCTAAAGTGCTAAGTGGATGTAATGATCCTTCTTTGTGGGGGACTATGACTATGTAATTATGATTGAGAAATGTAAAATCTAGGGATAAATAGGAAGAAAGGGTGGTTTTCTACATGTATTTGGGAACTGACAAACAAGTTTGGGAAGCACAATTGGAAAATACAGATTGTAACTAACATGTAATCCGAATTTGAGGCCGAAGTGGCAGGACTAGGGTGACCTACTTGCCTGTTCCTATATTAGGGTGACTTGCTTGGCTCATTCCTGACAATTTCCTACAGAATGACTTGCAGACTATAGCTCTCCTCCTGATCTGTCTGTATCTCTTTTTTTGCGTCTGCCACCTATACCTACTAACATAAAAGAGAGAAAATATTGTGTAGAAAGGGGTTTTCCTAAGTCAAACCTTGGTTTAGGAATTAACCTTGAATTATAAATAAACCCATTTGACGTCAAAATTTTCACGGAGATGCTCAATGTTGACTTTAGGATAGGAAGATCATGGATAAATTCACAAATGCTTATATCTGCAAATGACACCTTGTCTTCAATGCCTTGAATGCTTGATCTCTTACTTTAGGACTTATAATGTGAAATTGTAGTTGAGAGCTTGAAATGAAATTGAGAGATTTAATCGAATTGCCAAAATGAGGGAGGTAGCTTGCTTTTATACCTCTCCTAACCATTTTGGGGTGCAAAACTCAAAGAAAGTTTACGCATGTTTATGGTTTCAATTTGGGGCCAATCATCGAGGAACAGATTGATCAAGTCATCTGTTCCTTACGGTGCAGTTAGAAATTGGAACTAGAGGTCCTATTTTGAGAGGATGCTAGAAATATATACAAAATTATGTTGGATCAAGCATATCAGACATGGAAGACTGGAAACACTAAAACAGGGCATAATTGTGGTATAAATTGCAATTTACAACGCTACATTTAGCCCCCTCTTTAGTGGGGCTATGTTCCTGCTTCACTCTCAGTAAAGTAGATCAAAGCATAGGAAACTTTTATCAAGGTAAAGGAGAGAAGAAAACACCAAGCCCCTAAGTGACTTAGGACTTCATCAATCAAAGAGAGAGAGAGAGACTAGTAAGGCTAACTTACTATAAGTCATGTAAGGAGATCGGTGAAAAGAGAGTTGAATAGTCTAGCATGTTGTGTTATGCTTATCATCTCGTCTTGAAAATGTATTGGTGCAACAGAAAGGTCAAGTAGTCTAATAGCTTGTGTTATGGTAGTCAACCAATCCCAAGAATGACAAACGAAAACATTGTATCCAAGTAAATTTTCTAAGAGAATGGTGCAAAGGATAACTAAGAGAAAGCATTGTATCTAAGGAAATCCATTAAGAGAAGTTTACAAAGCAAAAGACAGTTTGCTAGGTAACCTGAAAAAGATTTGATGACAAAATTTGATTTGTGGTATGTGCATAATGAGTAACAAAGAGCAGAGTGAATTCCCCCCACATTAAAAGCGTTTGTGTATGCCTTATTGGGAGCAATAACTTTAAGGTAACATATATGCATCCAAAAGAAAAGCACATTTCCACTATGATACACCCCAAGCAAGGACAAATCAAGGGAAATAGAGCACATAAAAACAAAGATCACATAAGGGATACACTAACTCAGTGGTCAGTATGAAAGTTTAATAACTCCTATATATCAAGAATAATTGTAATTAATTAACCTCCTCCCCCAAAGGTAGTGTAACTACGAGAACAATGGAAGAAGAGCATATAAGGTAAATAAAGAGAGTCTTTTTGAGCCAACATTGTGTGAATGGAGATTCATTCATTGCCCTTGCGCTAGATGCTTCACTGGGGGTTGGGTCCTTTGTCATGCCTAAAAGGGTGTTTGTAGGTGCTTCCCCATGTCTGAGTGTGGGTGTTGAGATTCTTCTTTTTGCTCTTGGTACTAGAGGTGGAGGTATTTCCACTTCTGGGGTTGTAAAGGATGGGGTCCCCCCCGTCGGCAAAAAAAATGTTGTTGGTGGTAGATGGAGCTATGCCCATGCTGCCAAATTTGCTACTACTATTCCTTCAAAGGTGAAACCTTGACCCATTTCCTGTGCCAAGACCCCGTATGTGGTGGTGTGTGGCTCAAATGTGGTGGATAATGTGGGTATCTAACAACATTGTGGGTTGGTATGTAGATTCACTTGTCTTTGGCCTTCTAGTCTTCTAAATCTGCATCATTGGGTAACACGTTCTTGGTGATCCTTAGTCTCTGGTAGCATTGAGTTTTCCCTTGTGCAAATGGATTTTTTTATTGCTTCATTTTCTTCTTCTGAAGACCACAATTTGGTGTTGAGCAAGTTGTGAGTTTGGGGGAATCACTCTCTTCCGACCAAACCCTGGACAATCTCCTTTAACCCTCTTACTGAACGCTCAGTGTGCGCCCAATGTGGGTTCGTCTTCCCAATATTTCACTCCATTTTTAAGACATTTCTTGCTTTGAGTCCATTGGAAACTCTATTGGCCATTTCTTGAAGGTGGATGAACCTACGACTTCTCTAGGCCACTCTACTTTCACACACATTTTGGTTGACATGGATATCTCCACACCACTTCCCGGGGATGTGGTGCTCATGGTTGGGGATATGCCTTGGACTCAATTTCTATATTATGAGGGTCTCCCCTTTCGATGTCTAAGATGCTTCTTTACTGGCCATCTGGCTACACATTGTTCTCTTTTGTGTCATTAAGGTGTTGCTACTTGGTGGAAGAATGCAAATGATGATAATTTGACCGTCTGGACCTTTGATTCTCCCTTTGATCTTACTTCTGAAGATTCCTCATAGGCTGATGATGACCCCCCCAGAGTGATGCTCTTGTTGACCTTGCTTCCTCTGATTGGGTGGACCTGTTTCCACCTCCTGCTACTAGAGCAGTCCCTTCTGGCTGCACAGGCCCTTCTCTGACTGTTGCTCCTGATTTGCTCTAGCCTTTGGATGTTGATGTACAATATTGCTTACACTTTGTTCCTAGTGTTGACAGTCCCGCAATGGGGGTTCCATTACCATGTGATGGGGACCCCAGTGATAGTATCGCTTGAACGATTGTTCGTTGGTGAAGGAAGAATCACTCTTTAATCTCTTGTTCTCCTACCCTCGTTGTGAGTGAGTTGGCTTCCCACTCTTGATGTGGGTTACCAGCTATGTTGCTAGTGTGTTGTTAATGGTTTGTTCTTGACCTTGTTGTAAATAGTCATTTTGGCCTATTATCTTCGACCTCAGGCTATTGTAAGGGACAATACCCTTGTTTTGCTACTTTTAATATAAAAAACATTAGGGAGATTAAAAAGAGAGATAAATCTCACCACTTTGCATCGTCCCCAAGTAGACAACACAAAGGCACATTTACAACAATGGCACATAGACAACATAACATTTATACACCAAATAGAAGAATTGAGATACAAATAGAAGAATGTCAGGACAGGTTTGGTCCCTTTATTGCCTTACACTAATGGAGTAACAAAGGTCATCCAAAGAGAGCTATAAAACAAAAAAATAAGAAGCAACGCATCATTGAGGAAACACATCACAAACAAGCATATGCACAAGAATACACCATATGTAATGTCCCCAATTTTAGCAGGGTCATTGAATGGATGGTGCTAGATCATTATCGCGATCCTTGTGGTTTGGCGAGGTGTTTAGAGGGTCATTGGTGTGAACTTACTATTTATAGTAAGTCAATGGATAGTTCTGATGAGCTTAGATGAGTTAGAGGAGTTGAATGATGCTCTCAATTTTCATTTCTTGTTTCCGGTTTGGGCTCCAAGAATCTTGGAGAGAGTCTATTTTTAGTAAGTCACCCCGTTAGGTTCGTTGATCATCTTTTATCATCAGGATCACTCCAGTGCAGACATATTTCGATTCTGATGCTTCTTTAGTTGTTTTCGCAAGACGGGTGAATTATTATTATTATTTAATTAAATTTGCTAAGGTTGCCATTATTGTTGGTATTATATGTTGGGCACCTTAGTGTTATAGCTCGTCGTAACCGGGATGGAAATTTTTAAATCTTGGGCACAAGAAACAGGGACTTTGCGTGTCATAATTTCATGATATTGATGAAAAGGTCATTTTTGGAGCCAAATGAGTTAATAAATTATATTACTCTATTTATGTGCCTAAGTATAAAAGTGCTTTAAGTGAAAAGTGTGTGAGAGAAAACACTTTTTAATTATAAAAGCAATAGTCAAGGGATTCATTCAGTATCGATTGATTATATTATATTTGGTTTGTTTTCTCTGAGGAGAAGTTCTGATCTGTGCCCTTGCAAAAGTATAAGGGTCAAATTGGCTTCTAGAAGACTGATTCTTCTAAGGTTAATATCTTATTGGTTGCTGAAGTATAACCAATCCTTCTTCTTCCATACTGTCTGCATGTTACTAGAGGAAGAAGTAATTCTGAAAGTTTTCTCTGTGGATTTGGAGAATTTTGATAATTAATTGGCACATTGAGGGTGCAATTAATTGCTGGATTGAATTCATTTGAACTGGGGCCTGCAGAAGAGGTTGATTTTATTTGCTGGAGTGGTGGAATAATAGCATTCTAGAAATTTGATTTAAGAGTTTCTTGGTTGTGAATCGAATCTTATTGTTGGAAGTCGATTTACAAATTATGGCTGCAAGGAAGAAATCAAGGGTTTAGTGATTTATGCTGGCTAAGAACGTATAATCTCAGATTTGCTGAGCTTTGAACCAACCAGGAATGTTGGTGAATTGTATTAAGGGTAATTGTTGTTTGAGTTTATGCATTGTTCTTGTGGTTACGAATATCAAGAAGAGGTTGTGGTTGAAAGTCAGTGATCATCATATCACGGGTGGGAGTTGAGGAGTCGGAAGTCTACTTTGGGCATTTTCCTTCATAGTTACAAGCTGCCGTAATACCACTAGCCGCTTTGCACTTTCAGCATGGGGAAGGAAACGAATTAGAAGTGATGTATAGATGTCGCGGTTAGTGTTAAAATAGTGCGGCCAACATTTATTTGGAATTATATAAGGTAGCATTTTACAATCTCTCTAATTAATGATAGCTGGTTATTTCAAACAGATTGTAATGCCATATGGGTGACATAGTCTTTGTAATTGTTTCAAAGAGTTAAATCTTTCCTGGCAGAATTGCTATTTGTTTTTTAAATATTGGAAAAATGTTTTAAAAAAAAAGGGTTTAATATTTGATTCAAAAGCAAAGTGTTGTTTATATTATCTTGTGGAGTAAATTTGGTTTGAGTTTATAGAGAAGAGCCAGATAGGCTTATTTTGTGGTTGCAAAATCTATTAATTCATAGCAGAGCCAGGTTGGGTTCATTACAGTGGTATTAGAGCGGTTTCCTGCCACCCTGTGGTGTAGGAAATTTATTATTTATGCAGATCTGCTATTATATTTAAGAGTGATCAACACTCACATATTTTGAGCTATGGATAGATACAGGCGGGTTAGCTCCGAGAGCCGACACAACAATGCGGGAAATAGTAATAAAATAAATACATTAATGGAGAGTATGGAGAGACTTAGGCTTCATCAACAGAGGATGGCGAAAAGACTGTCGGATCCAGAGACAATAGATAGGGCAGCAAGATATATGGTTTCTGCCTTCAGTAGGCCGACATCGAGATCGCAGGGTAGGAGGCTTGAGTTCTCCCCGACAGGTGTTCGAGATGGAGATGTACCAGTATGTACGACACCTACTCATGGATCTGATGATAGGAACTCCACACATATACATGTGGACGTGTCAGTACCAGTGGTAGACTGCAGTACTGAGCTTCAGCAGGTTGAGGCTTCCCGAGTTGTTGCAGAGACAGTTGATACAGGTGTTGCCTCTAATGGTCCAGATTCTCTCAAGGAGGGAATTGTTATTGGAGATTTATATGTCAACGGTCGTAGTGTAGCTCCAGAGCGTGAGGCAATACCTCTCTCAGGTGGGATAGGTGAGAGCATGGAGCTACCCTGTTGTGGTATTGATGATCAGGGTGTTACAGCTGAGTCGATAGATGTCAGTTCATGTTCGGGAGTTATTGATTCACATCCTAACATTGATTCATATGTGCAGAGTCAGGAGATAGCAGTTGAGCATCTGTTAGGGGATGTAGATGTAGTGAGTATGGACACTTCTGATGATATAGGCTGCATGGGGTATGACATTCCTTATCAAATATTGGGTGATGACTCTGAGGTGCTTTTAGATGGGTCCCAGGATCAGGATTCACAGGGACTCTGTTATTGGCGATACTACTAGGGTTTTTGCTTCTTTTGAGGTGTTCGTTGAGGTACTGACAAGTTGTATCGCAGTTGCAGATGTGTGCGAGGACAGTAGCACACATGGGGCGAGCAGTTTTGATTCATTCTCCTATCATAGTTCAGTTAGTGGGACAAAGAGCTTGCATAGGAGGCAGGGCTTACAGAGGCATCATGTGTCTAGTTAGCTGAAGGTGAATGATAGAGACATCTCTTCAGTTTTTGAGCATTTTGATGCGATTCATCAGATGTTAGCCGCATTTGGTTGGGGTGCTCCTGTGTCAGACGAGCACGACGATAGTAGCCTTTACCTAACAAAGGTTTATGCGCTTCAAGAGGCTGTTAGCGTCTTGAAGCATAATTATACACAGTTAGTTGCTGATAGGGATTACCTTTTGGAGTGGGGTAGTACCTGTTATGAGACATTGTTAGGGAAAGAGGACGAGGTGGTTGATCTTACCCAGGAGCTTGAGGTGATTGTGGAGTCACTGTAGTGTACCCAGTTGGCTTTCCAGGAGTCACAGTCACAATTGGAGGAGGTGACCGTAGAGTTGGAGCATGTTCCGTCCACACCAACCCCAGACCTACTTCAGTTGCACATTGATGTGGTTGGTGGTGAGTTTGCTTCTACGATTGGAGATGTGGGATGTGATTATGTGGCTAACACATCCGTCCGAGATATGGGTGCAGTAGGTACAGAGGAGGTGAGAGCATCAGTGGGGATGAGCTCTCATGGTGATTTGCTTCCTATTGTTGGAAGCGAATCTATTACCACATTTCATACAGCTGGTGGCAGTAGACAGTCGACAGTACCACATTTGCAGGAGGATCAACTGTGGGTTGTGGGGGAGCAGGTTGACGCTTCCGTGTATAATTTTTACTGCACTGAGTCTTTCATGGAGTATCTACTTGAGAGTGTAGATTTGCAGGGGAGTTCGTACCGAGTATCTAAGGGTACTCTCATTAGAGGATCTGGTGCTATACGACGTTTGGTGGGGAAGATTGTAGATACCTTAGCTACAATGCTTCCCAATAGGGATTTTGTGGTTGGGTTTGCTGAGAGGGTTGCCCGGGATCCTACCTAGCCTACAGTTAGGTGGAGTCGGAGATTGGAGCCATCTCCTGATTCCCAGTTTGGTAGTGATGAACCATTGACAGAGATTGGGGCTTTCTATCGGCATTATACTGTGAGGTGTGCTCATCATTTTTCTTTCGACTCACATGCAGAGTATTTGGTTTTTTATCATTATGGGCTGGCTCCAGTTTCATACCATCCATTGTGGGATGGGTTAGTACCATCTTTTGTAGATGGGATCAGCAGTTGCAAGTTATATCACCTGCAGTATCTTCATGCCCAAGTCAGTTTTGCCGAGATTGGATTTGGTGGTAGTGACTCAGGTACCTACACTTTTATCATATCCACAGTGTGGTCGGGTGTGAGTGTCAGTTAGACAGGGACGCGAGGATTGGCAAAGTTAGTGTTTCAGTTGGGTTGAGTTCTGCTAAGTTGTTTCCTCCATCTACACCTACAATTAGTCTTCAGATGATTATATCAGTGATGTCAGTTATTTGGTTGTTGGTGATACGGGGGCCAGTTGTGCGCGATAGTGATATTACACAGTTTCATCCGTGGGATCTAGGTGGATTGTAATGTTTCTTGTTCCTGTGATTGCTTGGGGACAAGCAATCTTGGGGAGGGAGGACTGTAATGTCCCCAATTTTAGCAGGGTCATTGAATGGATGGTGCCAGATCATTATCGCGATCCTCGTGGTCTGGCAAGGTGTTTAGAGGGTCATTGGTGTGAACTTACTATTTATAGTAAGTTAATGGATAGTTCCGATGAGTTAGAGGAGTTGAATGATGCTCTCACTTTTCATTTCTGGCTTCTGGCTTCTGGTTTGGGCTCCAAGAATCTTGGAGAGAGCATCTATTTTTAGTAAGTCACCCCGTCAGGGTCGTTGATCATCTTTTATCATCAGGATCACTCCAGTGCAGACAGATTTCAATTTTGATGCTTCTTTAGTTGTTTTCGCAAGACGGGTGAATTATTATTATTATTTAATTAAATTTGCTAAGGTTGTCATTATTGTTGGTATTATATGTTGGGCACCTTAGTGTTATAGCTCGCCAGAACCAGGATGAAAAGTTTTAAATCTTGGGCACAAGAAACAGGGACCTTGCGTGTCATAATTTCATGATATTGATGAAAATGTCATTTTTGGAGCCAAATGAGTTAATAAATTATATTACTCTATTTATGTGCCTAAGTATAAAAGTGCTTCAAGTGAAAAGTGTGTGAGAGAAGACACTTTTTAATTATAAAAGCAATAGGCAAGGCATTCATTCAGTATCGATTGATTATATTATATTTGGTTTGTTTTCTCTGAGGAGAAGTTCTGATCTGTGCCCTTGTTGAAGTATAAGGGTCAAATTGGCTTCTAGAAGACTGATTCTTCTGAAGTTAATATCTTATTGGTTGTTGAAGTATAACCAATCCTTCTTCTTCCATACTGTCTACCTGTTACTAGAGGAAGAAGTAGTTCTGCAAGTTTTGTCTATGGATTTGGAGAATTTTGATAATTAATTGGCACACTGAGGGTGCAATTAATTGTTGGATTGAATTGCTTTGAACTAGGGCATGCAGAAGAGGTCAATTTTATTTGCTGGAGTGGTGGAATAATATCATTCCAGAAATTTGATTTAAGAGTTTCTTGGTTGTGAATCGAATCTTATTGTTGGAAGTTAATTTATAAATTCTGGCTGCAAGGAAGAAATCAAGGGTTTAGTGATTTATGCTGGCTAAGAACGTATAATCTGAGATTCGCTGCGCTTTGAACCAACCAACAATGTTGGTGAATTGTATTAAGGGTAATTGTTGTTTGAGTTTATGCATTGTTCTTGTGGTTACAGATATCAAGAAGAGGCTGCGGTTGAAAGTCAGTGATCATCCTATTGTGGGTGAGAGTTGAGGAGTCGGAAGTCTGCTTTGGGTGTTTTCCTTCATAGTTACAAGCTGTCGTAATACCACTAGCCACCTTTCACTTTCAGTGTGGGGAAGGAAATGAATTAGAAGTGATGTATAGATGTTGCGGTTAGTGTTAAAACAGTGTGGAAAACATTTATTTGGAATTATATAAGGTAGTGTTTTACAATCTCTCTAATTAATGATAGTTGGTTATTTCAAACGGATTGTAATGCCATATAGGTGACATAGTCTTTGTAATTGTTTCAAAGAGTTAAATCTTTGCTGGCAGAATTGCTATTTGTTTTTTAAATATTGGAAAAATGTTTTTAAAAAAAGGGTTTAATATTTGATTCAAAAGCAAAGTGTTGTATATATTATCTTGTGGAGTAAATTTGGTTTGAGTTTATAAAGAAGAGCCAGGCAGGCTTATTTTGTGGTTGCAAAATCTATTAATTCATAGTAGAGCCAGATTGGGCTCATTACACCATACAAGAAGAGATATTCAAGCACATCATCAACCTCCCCATCTTGTTGAATATTACTTAAGGAAGGTGGACAACATGCAAGAGGAGAAACATCGAGCATGAAAAATGGAAGTGCTTCTTCAAGTTCCAAGCAAGGACCATGCTTTAATGACGTGTCACTTTGCTTGACACAAGGAGCTAGGGTTAACGCTTTAGAGAATCTTGAAGAAAGTTCATGATTGATTTCATTAACCTCATACATATCACCAAAATCATTAGGATCAACATTATTAACAGTATTAGCATCATCAACATTATCATCCATATCATCATCTAAATTAATCATTATATGATCTTTATTGCAAAAAGAACAATTATCATGCTTAGATAGATTTGTTTTCTTAAGATTTTCTTCCTCTCTTGGGTTAGTCATTGATTGGTAAAATGGGATCAAAGGATCATGGAGTATTTTAGGGGAGAAAATGGTTTGGAAAGGAAGCTCATGGGCCTTGGCACAATGTCTATGATGGCGATCACAAGCATTTTAGTTTCTTTTGGTCTTACTTGAAACTTGGGAAGGTTTAGAACAATTCGACATTGACTCCTTGTTTTCCTTTGTATGAGGAATGAAAGGAATCTCACTAGGTTTAAAGATAGAGATTTGGACATTTCTATGAGGTAAGAAGTGGAATTGAAGCATAAATAGGAATAATTGAAGGTGTGGGAAGGAATTCGGGTCCAAGATGAGGAGGGGACATCCTTAGGTTTACTAAACTTGGAAGTCATTTCATGTTTTAATTTTTGGTAGGATAGAAAGAAAATGTCTTGTCAAGGTTTCAAGGGTTGAGGCGTTTGAGGCCAAAATAATTCAAGGTCAAAGTTTCCATGACTTGATTAAGGCTTATAGGGACTATGATTAGTTGTTTAATTTCTCCATTGTGTGGAAACTTCAAACACTTATGAATGGGAGAAACAATAGATTTCATGGAAGTAAGATAAGGAAGTCGTAGTTTCACTTGGAATTGATCGGAAGATGGGATAATAGCGAAGGCGACATCTAGGTACTTCTTACCAACTCCAACGGGAAGGGTAATAGAATCATGGGTAGGACAAGTAAAACCATTAAAAGTCTTAATCATCACATCAGATTTGTCATCAGTTTCTTGATGAAATTGTCTTGTAAAGAGATGCCATTCAATTATAACATTTACCATACATATCGGACCAATAAGAACTCTTTGAGACAACTTACCATTAATCTTGGAAAGAATTTGTATAATGGTCCATCAAGCGCTTTAACATTCTCCTTAGGATCAAAGGTAATGCAAGGTCCAGGCTTAGGTTTAGGTTTGGTTTTATATTTAGGTTGCTCAATGAGGTTGACAACATTATTGGCCACTTCACATGTATTATCGAGGTTCATGGTCATAGTGTTACTAGGCTCAACAATATTGGTGGAAGAAGGCAAGAGGTTACTAGGCTTGACTTTATTGGTAGAATGAGAAGGTAAAGGATTGGTATAGATTTGCAAATTTTTCTTAGGGGGTGCAACATATTTATTTTATTGATTATTAACACCCTGAAAATTTATAGTATTGGAATCTTTGAGGTCTTGGACAAGATGCTTCAACTTATAGTACTTCTCAATATTATGGTTGGGTTGACAATGATATTGGAAAAGGCTTTGGGATCATCGGAAGTAGGTAATGGTTTGGAAGGGTCAATTAGCTTGATGGGAGGAAGCTTCAAAGCATTATCATTCATTAAATTTGACATAACATTATGCAAATATTCAGAAAGAGGTGTAAAATTATAAGATGGTTTTAAAATGGACAACAAAGGAGCCACACCTAGTGTTGCAGCTGCCTCTTGTGTATCAACATTGTTTGATGAACTATTGATCTTGATGAATCCTTCGTTGGGTTTTTGAAACTTTTGAAATGTTTGTTGAGTGACATCATTCTTAGCTATTGGATCCATTGGAGTGAATGACTCAAATTGGCTCACTTGAAGTTGATAATTATGAAGCACTGCACAAAATTGAGTAAAATAAGTAAATTCAGAAAAAAATAACTTATCTCTAATATCTTTTTGAAAATTAGAAATGAAAATTCTTTGAACATTCATATTAGGCATAAGATATACCAATAAAATTGGTCACTTTTTCCTTAACACCTTGGTTACAATGAATCAAAATAGATAAAGAAATTTGAGGACCAATATTATTTTGAAATTGTTGAATGAAAGTGTTAACTAATTTTTGAAAAGAGTCAATGGAGTAAGCGGGTAAAGAAAAAACCATTGCAATGCCTTATCTCTAAATGTCCTAGCAAACAATTTAGCCATAAGCCTATGATCATTTGGGAAGTTAGTACACAAGATTTGAAAATCCCTTTACACGAGTCAACAAATCATCTTTTCTATTATATCTCTCAATGGAGACATTTTCGTGCATCGAGGGATAATGGTACAAATGATGTCATGGGAAAGTGGGCTAGCAATGTTGCATGTGGGAATTTTTGTATTTAGATTGGGTCATGGAAGCTAGTTGTTGTTGTTGTTGTTTTTGTAAGGATGAACACTTTGGGCAAGGTTATTAATGGTTGCTTCAGTGGATATGTTGGTATTGGACATGTTTGATAGTGATGAATGTGGAACAATATGTGAAATGGATGGAGTATTAGAATAGGAAAATGAGACATTGTCGTACATAGGTACAAGAGGTGGTTGGGAAATACATGGGAAGCTCACATGAGGTATGATAGGATTAGGAATTCCTTGAAGGATAACATGTGTAGGATTGATCTTTTGAATAGTGTAGCCATACTAGGTGGAGTATATGTAGGCATATTAGGTAATGAATTTTCTATAGGAACAAAGATTTTAACATGATTATTAGGATTAGAGAGATTGAGGGTTTTAGTTCAACTTTTAATAGACATAATATTATCATTGACAATATGAGATATGCCATGTGATAAATCCACATTATGTTCATCATTTTGGACCATCCTTCTCAATCCTTTAATCAAGGGGATTGCCTCACTATTCAAATCGTCTTGACCTATCCAATGTTCAAGATTTTGCAAATCATTGACAAGATTTTCCATTTGGCTAGGAAACACTCGTGTTAATGAGTCATTGTCATTATGTGAATTATGAGAATAGTGATTTTCAACAATGTTAGGTATTTCATGTGTTGGCATAGAGATATCCCTTGAATTCCCATGAAAAATGCTAGTTGAGTTGGACTTTGTACCCTTAAGGGAATCCATAATTCTATAACTTCTTCTCACGAGGATGTTAGATGTAGGGCTCAAGGTCATAAAACTAATGCACAAAGCTATAAAAGAAGGAAATTTTTAAACGACAATTTTTCAACAAATTGACCATTGAAACATTGCATAAAATGAAGTAAATTTGAATCTCTAAATGCATAAAATGTAACAAGCATACAAATTAGATCTAGACATCCAAATTAGAAGAAAAATGTAAGGTGGAAAAAGGTGAAGTAGGGTCCACAACTTTATGCATGCAAATAAGGAGTCCAATTCACGCCAATCCCAAATTACATTGGAAGGAAGATGATCGACTATGCTCAACAGGGTTCGAGTATGAAGCGGATGCAACAATCTTTGCTACAAGTGACTATGATTATGCAATTATGATTGAGAAATACAAGATCTAGGGATAAATAGGAAGAAAGGGTGGTTTTATGCATGTAATATTGTGATTAAGAATTGATCAAAAAATTCGGGAAGCAAAATTGACAAATACATACTGTAACTAACTTGTCGTCTGAATTTGAGGCTGAAATGGGAGGATTAGGGTGATCTGCTTGCCCTGTTCCTAGACTAGGGTAACTTTCTCAACCCTTCCCTGACAACTTCTTACGAAATGACGTGCAAATTTTAGCTCTCCTCTTGCCATGTATGTATCTCTTTCTATCTGTTTGTCACCTATACCTACACACATAAAAAGAGAGAAAATGTTGTGTAGAAAGGGGTTTTCTTTAGTTAAACTCTGGTTTAGGAATTAGCCTTGAATTAGAAATAAATTGGAATACAATTGAGAGCGTGGTGAAGTATAGAAAAGAATAGATCTGGAAAATGGAGCATGCTTATACCTTCATAAACTTTCTTGATGTCGAAATGCTTGATGTTGACTTTAGGATAGGAAGATCACAAATGCCTTCACAAATGCTTAGATATGCAAATTACTCCCTGTCTTAAATGTTGTGAATGCTTGATCTCTTGCTTTAGGACTTATTATGCAAAACTGTAGTTGAAAGATTGAATTGAAATGCGAAAATGAGGTAGGTAGCTTGCTTTTATGCCTCTCCTAAGCATTTTGTGTTGTAAAACTAGACAAAGGTCGATGCAGGTTTAAAACCCTGTTAAAACCAAGTGGTCATTGTACAGTTTTAATTTGGGGTTAATCATTGGGGAATGGGGCAACCAGGTCAGCTTGTTCCCTCTAGTGTGGTCCGAAATAGGGACCAGAGGTCCTATTTGGAGAGAGGATGTCAGAATTATGCACAAAATCAAGTTCGATCAAGCATGTCAAAAATAGAAGGCCAAGACACTAAAACATGGCTTAACTAAGCTAGAAATTGTATAGTGGTGCAATTTATGATACTAATGGTATATAGTGGGAAAAAAGAGCAAGATAAGTTAGAGTTTTTCTCCTAGTCCCTATCATAATCATTTTGGATGATGTGAGAAAGTATGGTATCCTCATATGCCAGTTAAATCACGGGGCTCCTTTCTATGCTCATTAATATTTGTACTTAGCATTTACACCATTGTCCCCAAGGTCTAGCCAGACTAGCTATTCTACCTCAATATGGGGTCGATTAGGTGGGTACAAGACAAATTGCTTTGTAACATTCCCATTGGATATTATCACGTCTCGAGACCTACAACATATGAAAGCAATTTTTAGTGGCCAGCTGTGGACATCCCAAAATAAGTGGTTGTCTTCCTAGGTTGGCTTTAGGTTGGAGAATCATGAAATCTTTAGGGTACTCCCAAGAGTCTAATGTGATGACTTGACCCTGAATCATCCCTAAGGTTCATCTATGGAACTATCTGCTAATTGAATTACTATAGGGATATATCATAAATCAGATAGTTGAAGGGTCGACATGGTTTCTCTAGACATGTCATTTGTGACCGCTCCTAGGTCAATCAAAGTGTTGCATATTAGAGTGTCATTAATGGTTACATCCACAATAGGCTACCTAGGTGTGTGTATTTTGGGATAGCCATTCTTCATAGCATAATGTCTACTAATTGACCCATAACAGGGACAATTTGAGGGTTCTTCCTTTTTCTACCAAGTTTATTTAAGCATAATTCCTTATTGACCCTTGATGCCTTGGAAGAAAGGGATTTTACGCATAATTTTCAATTGGTCAAGGAAGTCAAATGCTAGTGCATGCTCATATTTCTTATTGTCTAGCCTCCCTAGGAATGAGAGGTCTTAGGTGATAAGATGGTCTTTCTCAAGTTTAGGATTGTGATTACTTGGTTGTGGGTTAGCATCGTTGGTGAAGATGCATTACAAATTTTAACAGGATATGGAGGGTAATGCAAATCATCATTGTCATAAGCCTATTGAACAATTTTTTTATTGGGGTTAGGAGTTGGTTGCGTTGGCAATTGAGTAGCCCTAGGTGAAGTTCTACTTGCAATTTGGTTGCAAATTGTCGTAAAGCCAACTTTGCATCAAAGGGACCCTTGGAAAAATTTTCTAATAATTTGGAAAGACAACTTGGATGTGCATTGCCAATAGAAGTAGTTACCTCACTTGGAAACATTGTTCTCCTCCCACATATGCACTCAAAGTCTTAGATTCAACCCCCATACACTCTTCTTGACCCTCTTTATCATTCTTGAAGTGAAAAGTAGAACTCATAATCATGGTAAGCAATTAATTTTATGTTTACAATATATGTTAGAAATAGTTACCTCACTTGGACGCATTGTTCTCCTCCAGCATATACACTCACACTCTTAGATTCAACACCCATACACTCTTCTCAACCCTCTTCATCATTCCTGAAGTGAAAAGTAGTACTCATAATCATCGTAAACATTTAAATGTATGTTTACCATATATGTTATAATTTCATTAAATTATGTGCACGCTTAAGACACAACTTTGTTTTCTTACTTCATGACACATGAAACTTAGAAGCAAAGGATATGCAAAAGATAAAATCTTGTTATGACTTATAGATTTTAATTTTTAATTAAATATTTTCAAAATTTGCCAAAAACAACATTAATTTTTTTTTAAAACTTAAATACTACTGTTATAAAAAAGAAAATTTTTAAAGTTTCATCTCTGAAAGTAAATTGTAATCTCCTACATCACTAAACTAAATTTTTTTTATGTACAATCAAAGCTTGCCTTACCTTTGAGGAATAAATCAATGGTTTATTGATGAGAACTTCTGTTGATGTATGTAGCATCGGTCAGATAAATAAAACTGACTATATGATTATTATGAGAAATGA
>MU225942.1:528610-581198 GCA_018584345.1 Thuja plicata
ATATATATATATTGATATATATATTGATATTGATATTATTTTATATATTAATACACACACACACACTCATAAAGTTAATCTATATTTATTCTTATGATAAATATATAGTTAATAAATTAGATTAATGAATAGACATGTCCCACGAAGGGACATGTCTCATCTTGTCTTTGCCATGTATATATACAAGAGATCGATGCATTTGGAAATTACATACTTTTGAAAGCAGTGAGATTACATTTGATATTGATCTCTGAAAACATACCACATACAACATAGAGTGCTATTACCTTTACAAATATCTGAAAAACTCAACATGGTATCATAGCCAGGTTCCAAATGTAAAGATAAATGGTTTGTCAGAATGCCACTCGAAGATTTCAAATTTTACTAATTACGACTATGTGGTGTGCATGTAGTCATCCTCACACTGTGCTTGCGGTTTGAAAGAGTGGTTGTGCGACACAATTTGGAAAAATACAGGAGCATTCCTCAGCCAAATGTAGCGGTTTGCTTCACCTGTGGTGTCTTGTGGCAACATAATACTGAAATTGGTCCTAAGACAGACCACGGCTAAAAATGCACATCTGTGGCACCCTGGCTTTTGTGCACACCTGTTGTGTTGTGCGTGCATGACGGTGAGGGTGTGAACCCTTGTGCGCAGCCTCCTCCACGTCAACCCCATCTTGGTGTGATGTGCTCTTCGGCCCCCACACAAAATCAGAATGGATTTTGCACAAGGAAAATTCGGCGCACATGCAGACACCCATTCCCTTCGACCTGCAAGTCTTTTCCTTGGTCAGTGAGAAGTAAAATTCTACGACAGGGTTTGTGGAGGACAGAGATCAAAGTTTAACAAATCAAAGATCTGTCTATTGATCATCGATGGAAACACATATTACTCCATGGCCAGCAGTTTAGTCATAAACCACAATACTTAGTATCATAGTGTTTCTGTAGTGGTAGATTACCGTTTTGTGAAGGCCATCGATTACCACAGCTAAGCGTGAGACGAAAGAAGTCAGCAAATTATAATGTTTATCGAATAGTCATCGTGTACAAAAAGACTTGACCAAATCGATAGAGATACTCAGTTAATATAATCAAATGAACCGACTTAAAAAATATATTATATCATCGACTTTATTGAGTGCAAGTTATATTATTGTCGGTGTTTATTAGTTCCTTACGACGTTAATAATATAATTAGCAAACTATATAACGGGTGCCAAGTTCTCAAGAGTATTGCAACTTAATATTTCTGCTGAAGGATATCGTGATTTCCTTGCGAAGCACAAACTCTGAGCAAGAGAGATCATTATAAGAAATGATTTGGACAATAATGTACTAAAGTCCCAGAGATCAAAGATTTTGGAAGGATTGTCAAACCCGTGTATAAGAATTAAAAAGACAAAGTTGTGTGGAGCGATTCGTCAACAGTAATTTAACATCAACCAATAATCATTAAGCATGAAAAGTATGGTGAAAGGAATAGTTGCAAGTAAATTGATTGACATTAAGGAAAGGGAGTGATTGGTTTGAATGAACTGATTTGTGGTGAAGAGACATGATTCCAAGAGATGTAATCCTTCAAAGATATATAATGGATATCACTTCCATTCCTTGAACATCATCAAAAAAGAAGAAATTATAAATATATTTGATACTGATCATATGGAGGAGATCAGAAGGAAATATAATTTATATTTAAGTTTGCTGATAAGTTTGATTGGAGTAATATTGCTGACAAATGCTTATATGTAGACATTTTCTGATTTGTTGCATATGGACCCTCATTGGAGAAACTTGTATCAAGGATGTTGATGCGCAGATAAGTATTTATTATCCTCGAGTATTATTTTATCTACTTATTGGATTCTCTTATTTGTATTTCTATACGTACTATAAGAGATATTTGTCTTGATCTTTCATGGGGATGCTCTTGCAGGAAAAGAAGATTGATATCAGATTCAAAGGGAGTTTGACACTTTAGAGGTAATTTTGGATGAGGAGCTCAGAAGATTGATATCAGATTTAAAGGGAGTATGATAGTTTATCTTAAGTAATCTTAGATAATAATAAAAATCAACATGTTCATATCTACTTCAAAAGGGAGCCACATTATCATGAATGTCTGGTGTTGCCAAGCCTAGGGATTAATCTACAGTTTATTACATTCTCTCATATTGGAATCAGACAAGTACACTTGTGTACAAAAAATTGCTCACGTGGATAATATTATGATCAAAATTTCAACATGATCATGTACCAGATGATGAAAGTTTCTTGAAGAAATATATTTTCATGATTGGGGCCATGTATGGTTCCATAACAGAGGGAGCTACTAGAGGATCTCCCAAAATTGCTTTTCAAGGATCTTAATCATTTTTTAGGTCAGGCCATATCGAGATGGTTTCCCTAGTGACCAAGAAACTATAAAAAGACAAAGGATTGAAATTCAAATGATGTAGTTCCATGTATGTGGGCTAGAAAGCTTTTATGTAGATATCTAGGTCATGATATTCCTAGATAGATGGATAAGGTGTTGAATCAAAGGGCATTCAAGAAAAGAGCTTAATGTAGACTAAAGAACAAAGACACGACTTGCTCGCAGAAAGGTCAATATTAGATTTAGAGGGAGTCAGATAGTTCATCTAAAAGCAACCTTGGACGAAGAGGTGAGGAGGTTGTTGCAAGACCGCAAGCTTGGATGAGGAGGTCAAGAGGCTGTTGCAAAACCTCAAAATTTAAAGAGAGCATCTAGAGGATCTGATTCATTTTGATCTCCAAGGAATTTGGTCATATTGGTTCAGAAGGATTCAACAGTGGAGATGGTTTTTACAATCAGAGGATTACGGTAGGACTATGCCTGAAATGCCTTTATGCTAACTCCTACGTCATAATATTCCTGGATGACTCGGGGTTCACCAAGAGTGATGCAAACTATATAAGAGATATAGTACATAAGTATGTTATTCAAGGCACATTATCAATACAGAAAAGATGGTTGATATTCTCACCAAAGTTCTTGCTAGAGAGAAGGTTGTGTACTTTCAAGATAAACTTGGTATATTGGAGAATGAAGCCTTAAATGAAAAGGAGTTTCAACATCTGTGATCTATTATTTTGTATCTTATAGAGATTCCTTATCATTATGTGAGAGACATGATGGATATGATTGTGATTCAGTTGGAATATATCAGTATAGGAGATTAGAAAATAGATATACTCACCAAGCCACTTGCCAGAGTGAAAGTTGAATACTTCAGGAAAGCTCTTGGTATGATTGAATTGTAATTTGCATTGTAATATTTAATGATATATATGTAAATTTATAATATGTTTAATGTGCACGCTTCTTTTGTCATATGTGTTGATGTATGACTTTATGGGCTCTACCATCCTGTGTACATTTCTAAATGGTGACGAATTTTTGGTTAATGAACACTTGTATTTAACATTATAAGGTGACGATCTTGTAATGTTGATATCATGCTGACTTGGTATCATCTTGATTCATGGATGTGCCTTGATTCATTATGGTAGACATTATGTGATGTAATGTCAGTGTACATACCATAATAGGGGTATATAAGGAGAATGTAATGTTCTCGAGCATATTATATCTTTCATATCTAGAGTTAGGTGATATGTAAATTGGGTATCACGTTTTAGCTTATTCCTCATATCATGTGTTAGGTGATATGTAGAACTTGGTATCACATGTTAGGTGATACTTCATATCACGACTTATGTGATATGTGATACTTCGTATCACAAGTTATGTCATATGTGATACTCTGTATCACGAGTTAGGTGATACTTCATATTACAATTTATGTGATATGTGATTTCTTAGCATCCATATGGATCATATTGGGATCCTTCTGAACTTAGTATCCATATGGTAGACATCATGAGACGTGATGTCGTTGCACATACCATGGATATTTATGAGCTATGGTGAATACCATGTGACTTGATATTCCTGCATAAACCATATCTCTTGATATCACAGTGAGGTGATTTCTCCTCTCTTTTAAAATTATTGGATTTATTGTGACTTGGCGCATCTTGATGGATTTTATCTTCTCTTGTCATGTATCGAGAAAGGAACATTGGCGGCTGCATTCTACAGATCAGGTAATAATCATATATCATCTATATTAAGAATCGTGTAATGATATGATACTATGCACAATAGTATAGTATGCAATGATTATAATGTAATGTTTATCACTTGTATTTGTTAAATTTATTGGAAAGTGACAATCTTACAACAACTTGACCTTCTATTGTGATAAGACATATTGTGATGGCTAAAATAGATCATAATTGATAGAACTTGTGGATAGAATCACCAATGGATAGAGTAATGCAATATATATTGATTACATCAGGAGGATGATGCTTCTATTGCTTACATCTTAGGATTGATGCTATCAAGTATCATAAGTGTTGACATTGAATTGATTTATCCTCCCTAGCTAAGAGGGATTATTGATGTATGTAGCATCGGTTAGATAAATAAAACTGACTATATGATTATTATGAGAAATTTTTTCTTACACACACACACACACACACACACACACACACACACACACACACACACATATATATATATATATAAAGTTAATCTATATTTATTCTTATGATAACTATATAGTTAATAAATTAGATTAATGAATATACATGTCCCATGAAAGGACGTATCTCTTCTTGTCTTTGCCATGTATATATACAAGAGATCGATGCATTTGGAAATTACATACTTTTGAAAGCAGTGAGATTACATTTGATATTGATCTTTGAAAACATACCACATACAACATAGAGTGCTATTACATTTACAAATATCTGAAAAACTCAACATGGTATCAAAGCCAGGTTGCAAATGGAAAGATAAATGGTTTGTCAGAATGCCACTCAAAGATTTCAAATTTTACTAATTACGACTATGTGGTGTGTGTGTAGTCATCCTCACATTGTGCTTGCGGTTTGAAAGAGTGGTTGTGCAACACAGTTTGGAAAAAGCCAAGAGCATTCCTCAGCCACATGCAGCGGCTTGCTTCACCTATGGTGTCTTGTGGCAAAAGTGTACTGAAATTGGTCCTAAGACAGACCACGACTCACAGTGCACATTTGCGGCACCCTGGCTTCCGTGCACACATGTTGTGTTGTGCATGCATGATGGTGAGAGTGTGAACCCTTGTGCCCAGCCTCCTCCACGTTGACCCCATCTTAGTGTGATGTGCTCTTCGGACCCCACACACAATCATCAAGGATTTTGCATAAGGCAAATTCGGCGCACATGCAGACAACCATTCCTTTCGACCTACAACTCTTTGCCTTGGTCAGTGAGAAGTAAAATTCTATGACAGGGTTTGTGGAGGACAGAGATAAAAGTTTAACAAATAAAAATATGTCTATTGATCATCGATGGAAACACATATTACTCCATGGCCAATGGTTCAGTCGTAAACCACAATACTTAGTATCGTAGCGTTTTTGCAAAGCTAGATTACCGTTTGGTGAAGGCCATCGATTACCACAACTCAGTGAGAGACGAAAGAAGTCAGCAAATTATAATGTTTATCGAATAGTCATTGGGTACAAAAAGACTTGACCAAATCGATAGAGATACTCAGTTAATATAACCAAATGAATTGACTTGGAGCATATATTATATCGTCGACTTTATTGAGTGCAAGTTATATTACTATCAGTGTTTATTACTTCCTTACGACATTAATAATACAATTAGAAAACTATATAACGGGTGCCAAGTTCTCAAGAGTATTGCAGCTTAATATTTCTGCTGAAGGATATCGTGATTTCCTTGCGAAGCACAAACTCTGAGCAAGAGAGATCATTATAAGCAATGATTTGGACAATAATGTACTAAAGTCCCAGAGATCAAAGATTTGGGAATGATTGTCAAACCCGTGTATAAGCATTAAAAAGACAAAGTTGTGTGGAGCGATTCGTCAACAGTAATTTAACATCAACCAATAATCATTAAGCATGAAAAGTATGGTGAAAGTAATAGTTGAAAGTAAATTGATTGACATTAAGGAAAGGGAGCGATTGGTTTGAATGAACTGATTTGTGGTGAAGAGACATGATTCGAAGAGATGTAATCATTCAAAGATATATAATGGATATCACTTCCATTCCTTGAACATCATCAACAAAGAAGATCAGAAAGAAATATAATTTATATTTAAGCTTGCTGATAAGTTTGATTGGAGTAATATTGCTGACAAATGCTTATATGTAGACATTTTCTGATTTGTTTCATATGGACCCTCATTGGAGCAACTTGTATCAAGGATGTTGATGCGCAGATAAGTATTTATTATCCTCGATATTACTTTATCTACTCATTGTATTCTCTTATTTGTATTTCTATACGTACTATAAGAGCTATTTGCCTTGATCTTTCCTGGGGATGCTCTTGCAGGAAATGAAGATTGATATCATATTCAAAGGGAGTCTGACACTTTAGAGTTAACTTTGGATGAGGAGCTCAGAAGATTGATATCCGATTCATAGGGTGTATGACAGTTTATCTTAAGCAATCTTAGATAATAAAAAAATCAACAGATCCATAGCTACCTCAGAAGGGAGCCACATTATCATGAATGTCTGGTGTTGCCAAACCTGGGGATAAATCCACAGTTTATTACATTCACTCATATTGGAATCAGACAAGTACACTTGTGTACAAAAAATTGCTCCTGTGGATAATGTTATGATCAAAATTTCAACATGATCATGTACCAGATGATCTGAGAGTTTCTTGAAGCAAGATATTTCCATGATTGAGGCCATGTATGGTTTTGTAACAGAGGGAGCTACTAAAGGATCTCCCAAAATTGTTTTTCAAGGATTTTAATCATCTTTTAGGGCAGGCCATATCGAGATGGTTTCCCTAGTGACCAAGAAACTATAAAAATCCAAAGGATTGAAATTCAAATGTAGTACCATGTATGTGGGCTAGAAGGCTTTTATGCATATATCTAGGTCATGATATTCCTAGATAGATGGATAAGGTGTTGAATCAAAGGGCATTCAAGAAAAGAGCTTAATGTAGACTAAAGAACAAAGACATGACTTTCTCGCAGAAGGTTGATACTAGATTCAGGGGGAGTCAGATAGTTCATCTAAAAGCAACGTTGGACGAAGAGGTGAGGAGGTTGTTGCAAGACCGCAACTTTGGACGAGGAGGTCAAGAGGTTGTTGCAAAACCTCAAAATTTAAAGGAGCATCTAGAGGATTTGATTCATTTTGATCTCCAAGGAATTTGGTCATATTGGTTTAGAGGGAGTCAATAGTAGAGATGGTTTTTACAATCAGAGGATTATGGTAGGACTATGCCTGAAATGCCTTATGCTAACTCCTACGTCATGATATTCTTGGATGACTCGGGGTTCACCAAGAGTGATGCAAGCTATATAAGAGATATAGTACATAAGTATGCTATTCAAGGCACGTTATCACTACAGAAAAGATGGCTGATATTCTCACCAAAGTTCTTGCTAGAGATAAGGTTGTGTACTTTCAAGTTAAACTTGGTATATTGGAGAATGAAGCCTTAAATAAAAAGGAGTTTCAACATCTGTGATCTATTATTTTGTATCTTATAGAGATTCCTTATCATTATGTGAGAGACATGATGGATAGGAATGTGATTCAGTTGGAATATATCAGTATAGGAGATCAGAAAACAGATATACTCACCAAGCCACATGCCACAGTGAAAGTTGAATACTTCAGGAAAGGTCTTGGTATGATTGAATTGTAATTTGCATTGTAATCTTTAATGATATGTATGTAAATTTATAAGATGTTTAATGTGTAAACTTCTTTTGTCATATGTGTTGATGTATGACTTTATGGGCTCTACCATCCTGTGTACATTTCTAAAGGTGATGAATTTTTGGTTAATGAGCACTTGTATGTAACTTTATAAGGTGACGATCTTGTAATGTTGATATCATGCTGACTTGGTATCATCTTGATTCATGGATTTGTCATGATTCGTTATGGTAGACATTGTGTGATGTAATGTCAGTGCACACACCATAATAGGGGTATATAAGGAGAATGTAATGTTCTTGAGCATATTATATCCTTCATATCACGAGTTAGGTGATATGTAAAACTTGGTATCACGTGTTAGGTGATTCCTCATATCACATGTTAGGTGATATGTAGAACTTGGTATCACATGTTAGGTGATACTTCATATCACGAGTTATGTGATATGTGAAACTCCGTGTCACGAGTTAGGTGATACTGCATATCATGAGTTATGTGATATGTGATACTCTGTATCACGAGTTAGTTGATACTTCATATCACGAGTTATGTGATATGTGATTTCTTAGCATCCATATGGATCATATTGGGATCCTTCTGAACTTAGTATTACATATTGATTGGACAGTATGAGACATGTCACCCAGTGACATGTCTATGTAAACTTAGTATCTATATGGCAGACATCATGAGACATGATGTCGTTGCACATACCATGGATATTTATGAGCTATGGTGAATATCATGTGACTTGATATTCCTGCATATACCATATCTCTTGATATCACAGTGAGGTGATTTCTCTTCTCAATATTATTGGATTTATTGTGACTTGCATCTTGATGGATTTTATCTTCTCTTGTCATGTATTGAGAAAGGAACATTGGCGGTTGCATTCTACAGATAAGGTAATAATCGTATATCATCTATATTATAAATCATGTAATGATATAATACTATGCACAACAATATAGTATGCAATGATTATAATGTAATGTTTATCACTTGTATTTGTTAAAGTTATTGGAAAGTGACGATCTTACAACAACTTGACCTTCTATTGTGATAAGACATCTTGTGATGGCTAAAATAGAACATAATAGATAGAACTTGTGGATAGAATCACCAATGGATAGAATAATGCAATATATATTTATTACATCATGAGGATGATGCTTCTATTGCTTACATCTTAGGGTTGATGCTATCAGGTGTCATAAGTGTTGACATTGGATTGATTTATCCTCCCTAGCTAAGAGGGATTGTTGATGTATGTAGCATCGGTTTGATAAATAAAACTGACTATATGATTATTATGAGAAATTATTTATTACACACACACACACACAGTTATATATATATATATATATATATATATATATATATATATATATATATATATATATATATTCTTATGATAAGTATATAGTTAATAAATTAGATTAATGAATATACATGTCCCATGAAGGGACATGTCTCTTCTTGTCTTTGCCATGTATTGATACAAGAGATCGATGTGTATTTGGAAATTACTTACTTTTGAAAGCAGTGAGATTACATTTGATATTGATTTCTGAAAACATACCACATACAACATAGAGTGCTATTACATTTGTAGATATCTGAAAAACTCAACAACTTCACACTTGCTCTTCCTCGCATCCTTCTTAATACTATCACTTAGCAATCTTTCTCAATTTTGCATGCTTGTAGCTTGCTATTGTAACTTCCAGCTTTTTTGTTGAAACTTGGAAGTGATTTATAGTGAAGATTAGACGTCTATTTATAACATTTTCTATTACTTCTTAGGCGTGGATGAAACCCCAAGATTAAGGTAAGAATTATTGGCATGAAGATTTTTAAAAATTATGATTTTTAAAAAAAAATTATTTATTTTCCTTAATTGCCATAGGGGATACTTGGATCTTGACTGTTGTTGAGAGATGCGAGGGAGTCCCTTGAAAATCTTGGGTAAGTCCTGCTCACTATGAAAGGATCGATACAAGATTTGATAGTGCCAATTGGGAACGATTAAAATAAAAGGACTAAAGTAGGAGATTCTAAGAGAAAGCAATACAAACCCTCTACAATCACATTTAATAGTGAAGAAACTTGTAATATGCATCCATCCCTATGGATAAAGAGGCTGGCTAGGGGTAGATACTTGTTAAAAAGAACTTGAATTATGTTATTGAGAAGAAGCAAAACCACATTAATGAAGGGGAACATGTTGAGGGCAGAAGTTGTGAGAAATGTTGTCGTGCATGTCTATTAGTGTCTTTGTGTAGTGGTGTCTACAAGTTGTTTGAAGTTGCTAGTCTCTGGTATGGTTCAGAAGGAGGCAGCACACAACTTAGGGGCTCTAAGATTTCTAGAAATCCTCTATTAGAATTTGTGTTGAATGATGACTACATTTTATAGATAAAAGGTCTTGTCTTATTTGTTTGAATATCTAAGGAAAGTAAAGTGTTGTTTGAGAGGTAGTAGTATCTCTGCTAGTCCCAATGATGAATAGGACATTTAAATGAAATTTAATCTTCACCTCATAGAAGGATCAAAGGCAAAGAATATGATTTCGACAAAAAAAAAAGGACTTTCATCTCAATTCACAGTTGGTGGGGAGCACACTCTCAATTGACCAGGACTAAACCTCATGCCATGTGATCAATGATGCTAAAGATAGAGAGGACAACATAAGATACCATCTTTCCACTCGTAAGAAACGTTGAACATTGAAAAAAAACAACTTTCATGTGACCAATGAATGCTATAGATAGAGAGGACACCATTAGGTACCATCTTTCCACTTCTGAGAAACGTTGAGCATTAAAAAAAAACTTTCAAGTTGAGTGTAGGGGGGCAGGTCTAATGGATCTAAATGTATTGTTTGTAAATCCTCTTTGAGAGTTCTAATGATGGTCTCCTTAAAAAGGAAGAGCCAAATACGAGCATCCAAGGAGTATTTTGCATTGGTGGAATAGGCTTTCTGCGTCAGTTACTTATCAGAAGGGGAAACAAAAAACCCCATTTGAGTAAAATAAAAACTTCACTGGTGAAGAGTCCAAAAATGAAAGCCAAAAAGCAGTTTGGAAAAAGGAAACCAAGACTGACTCAAGAAGCCTATATTTTGATAGCTCCTACAGGCAGATTAATTTATACATTTGATCTGAAAGATGTTTAAACCAGAGCTGCAAGAAATCTCTGTGTATAAAGCAAATAATAGAATGTATTATTAGTTTGTCTTTTCAGTTATAGAATGTATCATACTGAAAAGCGGTAGAATGTTTCACCAAATATTACAGGACTTTCTACAACTCCAAACAGCCGTTGGAAAACATTTTATATAGTCCAATGCTATACACACCATCAAACAAAAGTTTTTACAGTGGTCCTCAAGCCATGCTTGCGCCTGGCACTTCAACCAAAAAAGAAGTTAAAACCGGCAATTGTTTTGGACCATATATACTTGAAAAGAAGTTTGATCACTTTCTTGACAAGAAAAAATCACAGATCTAACCAGAGCTGCATTAATAAAATTCTTCATAATTTAAGCTAGTATTCCATCCAAGGAGCAACCTCATCTGATTTCATGTATTGGCCTTCTGCATTGAAAACTTCCTCATCCATACTTTCATGGATAAATGAAGCCATGCAAGAAGAGGTGTTGTTAAAGTCAAGGCCTTCAAACCATTCCTCTGTACAGAATATATCAGGAACTGCTTCGGATGCTACTGTCTTGAACAAATCTTCTATGCTGCAGTCGATGCCCACTTCAGATTGGAAGCAACTGTAATCGTTGATAATGGTCTGGATAAACACAAGAATAAAAATGTTAAAATTTCACTTCTCTAAAATCAAGCAATTTTACAGGGAAATCAAGTGGAAAAACAGTTGATAACAAAGACAAATAGTGCATGTCCATATAAAATTACATTAGTTCCAAAATGCTACCACAATCCGGATAGATGATATTAAGATTCCATTCATTCTTACCACGAGGTGGGGAGTTCTCAAAGAAATAATTGGTAAAATACTAATAGCTGATTGCCCAAACCACACAAATTCTCCCTACAGTCAAGTGCAAGATATGTGAATACATTTTTTTCCCATAAAATTATAAACAAATCCCTTTTTTCCAAGTCATCTGATTCATGATATCCATTTTAGAAATCACATCAGGGGTTTTCATTTATGGCCAAATGCACATATCCAAAGTTAGGATGTCCTTATATCATGGTTGTACCAAAACTTATAATGGATGTCCTTGATTCAACAATAGCTATTTGAGGACAGCTAAAACAACTGCTACTTGGAAATTAACAAACATTGTGCTTTAGGAAGAAGAGTAACCCTTCAAAGTGAAAAAAAAAGGAAACAAACAAGGATTTCACAGCCCAAGATCAGAACTTTTTAATTGCAAAGTTATCGCTTTCAGAGCATCCCAAGTTGGTTCAGGATATGATCCTCAGACCAAGAATGCAAACGCAACAAATGAATTCCTCTTCCCCAATTCATGTACAGAATGAAGTCAATATATTCCAGAAGACCAGGCTCAACATAACCAGTAAGATATCTAGATAATAGATTCTCAAATGGCAAAACTACATTGAAAAGTTAGTCGAGTTCTAGGGGTAGATAATTCATCGAAGTTTGGAATTTAAGGTTGTAGTTCAATTGATTGAACACAATAAGTGAAGTTAATGTATATTCCTTTATTATGCCATCCATCAAGCTCCATACCTCCGGATGTATATTCCTTTATTATGCCATCCATCAAGCTCCAAACCTCCAGTATGATATAAGAGATGAAGCTGGTATCATGATTAGGATAATTTTGGTAGAATGAATACCCCTCAGTCCTTGACTCCCAACTCAAAAGACGTCAGCTTAAACTCTTGCTTTTTAATTGAAAACAAAACAAACTCATAAATAATACAAAACTCTCCATAAAAAAGCTCAAAGGTAATAGAAGATGCAAAATTATGCAGTCAAAGAAGCAGATACGAAATTAATTCAAACACAAATATTACAAGGCCAATGCCCACAGCATTTCAAAAACTTGCTATATGAACAGATACGAAAATGATTCGAACACATATTTGAAGGTCAACGCACACAGCATTTCAAAACCTTGCTACATGATTTAATTCATAATTGAATATGCTCTATGATTACAATATTGACTGTAGCTAGTATGATTCTCAAAAGAACATTGTTTACATGGCAAAGTTTAGGAGTCCAGTATTGGGCTTATTTTATCAGTAGAATGAATGCTGTGATTCCTCTTACCAAGATGCGTTACAATTCAAATAATGTAATTGAATTTTATTAGACTTATTTTATCATATAAGTTTGCAATTGTATGTTTCGACTGAGCAGGAAACCAAAAAAACTCCAAAATCATGATGAAACCTCAAAAATAGTGTAGAAACTCATCAGAAGATCCTAAATAGGAAACTTCTAGGTTTTATTTAGCAATTTTTGGTCCTACACAACAATTTAGATTTAGATTTAGAATAGGTCAATTAATCACACTTAATTCTTTGTTTCTGTCAGTAAGCTGATTATGTGTAAATAGAGAGAATTTTTACAGTATTTGGTAATCTTACGTGGGCTGTAATTTTTACAGGATTATTTATTCTACAAAGACCAATTAGGTAGGACAAACTCTCTTACTAAGTATGCAGAGGTGAACCGTCAGACTGTTAGGGGTTTTACAGGTAATAGGACAAGGCAAAACCTCTTGCCAAAACCCTCTGCAAAAGACCCAGAGGCAAGAACATTGACATTTAAGCTTCTCAAAACGGGAAAATTCCTATTGCCATTAGTAGCGACTCTCAGTCTCTGGTATTGGAGATCACATCTCAATGACCAGGTGGGTAGGACAGAATGTTTACAGTAATGCAGGTCTGAGACTACGTAGCTTTTACAATAAGCAAGGAAGAGGTGACTTGCCTTTGCAAGACGCGATAGCCAGGTTGTGGAAGATATCAGTTGCGTGCAAAACCTCCTGCAAGGTATCTGAAGCAGGTGCAATCAGGCTGTTAGCTGAGGGCAATCCCTTGCGAGGTATCTGAGGCCGAGGCAATTAGTCTTTTAGCTAAGGGCAATCCGATTGTCATTAGGCAAAATACCCAGGTTATGAGGACTATTTCTGAAAGCTCTATAGGATAGGGCAAACCTCCTTTTAGGGTATGTAACATGTAGGTCTGTTAGACTTTCTTTACTTGTCTGATTGAATGACCTCCAGATTCGTGAAGTCATCTGCTGTCCAAGAAAAGTGGGGCTATTAAACTTTTACTAATGGCAAAGTAGGGTTGATTGCTCCTAGGGTTAGGTGCAGTCCTTTGGATATAGAGACTGTCTCTGCATCGAAATGGAAGGATAGGAGAATTTGTCATGGCGTAGGACCCCTATGTCCCCATGAACCTGGATTGATATTTGTCCTAAGCGTTGGAGCTCAAGATCTAAAGAAATATGATTAAAGACAACCCAAAATGGCATTTGATAATCATTGAAAAATTCAAAAAAACTGTTTTTAAATTTGACTATGAGATTTATATATTTTTCTTTCCTTTCATTCGATCATTGAATGTGATCCCAAATATGGTTGGAAAAAATTGACCCAGTAAAATCCAAAAGCATTTCAAGCCGAAATTTCATGTTTAATTGTTATACCCAAAATAGTCAATCAAAGCTATTTAGATTTAATTTTCTACCCTAGATCTAAAAACAGAAAAAATAAGATGAGTAAACAATATTCCATTGAAAACACATTCATTTATATCCCATCAATTGAACCCAAATCAGCAAAGCAATTTGAAGCACTTTTCTACACTAATCCTGAAAGGGCAAATATATGCTGTAGATGTAAACACCATGACATTGATATCTGTCGCCATTTCACATATCCATGTTTCCATTCCCAGAAAAATGCAAAGAAATTTACAAATAAAACCACAATCACCACATCTACGCCAGACAACAAACATAATCACCTCATAAGCTCTATTGATCTGCTTGAACCTCTGTTCACTTCCCCTCTCCTTACAAACATCAGGATGGTACCGCCTGGCAAGATTTCTATACGCGCTCTTGATCTCGATCCTCGAGGCATTTCTCCTCACCCCAAGAATAGAATGATGATCAGTATTCACCATACTGTCGGCCATGCAAGCTCGGGCAACAGAAGCAGCACCCCTCCTCCTCAGCCCCTGGTCACATGACAGATACGAAGTGCTGCATGTGACCGCTGGCAATCCAAAGGCCAACTGGCACGCCATGAAAAAGCTCTATTCACACAGAAACTCTATAAAAACAAGTTACAAGATTGGATCTTTTGCTCTTTCTACAGATCTGCAGATCGAACCCACTTAGCCCTGAAATTTTGATTCTTTTTTCACCGGGAACTAACACTGTGGGACGATCCAGAGCGGAGATAGCAAAAGTCTCCGAAGATTTCATTGTTGGTTATTGAATTTATAGGCGGGAAAAAGCTTCTGGCACAAGGATGGCACAGTCAATAAAAGAACACGCGTGAAATAATGGGTAGGTGGGCAGCTTGACTGGCGTGGAGTGGTTTCTTTGGTTTGCTTTCCCGCATTTCTCTTTCTTGGCTGGTTGGGGTATGACATTTTGCATACGTATTCCTTGACGTGGGATTTGGCTTGACAATTTATGCATCTTTCACGTGTGATTCAATATAATATCATTAGTTTTGGTTAAAATATAGACTTCCTTTTGGGGCCAGCCTTCTGTGAAACGAGAAGAATTCCTTTTAAGGGAACTTGCAAGGTCATCCATTACGTTTTCTGAGAAGAGTAGAGGAAGGGAAGGGGAAGGTGTGGAGTGGAGTAGGTTGAGGAGTTTGCAGAATTTTTTGGGAAAAAAATGGTGGTGACTGGAATAGAAAAGTCAGATTTAGACCACAACACCTACAATTGTTTAAGTTCAATCAATTTGTAAATAAGATATGATTGGAGTGGAAAGTCAGATTTAGACCACAAGACCTAGAATTATTTAAGCTCAACCAATTTGTAGTTTAGATATGATTGGATAGGAAAGTTAGATTTAGACCACAACACCTACAATTGTTTAAGCTTAATCAATTCGGAATTCCTACAAAATTAATTATATTTTGAGTTGGGATGATAAATGATGGAGTAGTTGAGAAGGTTTAGGATGATTGGCTTTATTTGTTGAATATAGTAGTTGGGGATTGATATCTTGTTGTAATCAATATTCATCAATCAAAATTTATTTGCAAGTATTGTTATAGATATGTTTTTGGACTTTGCTTTGTGTTTAAGTGGGATTATGTACAATTTTTTTTCTTGTTTTGTTAAATATTATTTTATGTTATTTGTCATATACTTTTATAACATGGGAATTTGTAAATATGTTTGTTTATGAGATTTAGTAATAATAATACTAGGAATGCTTTGAGAAGCTTGTTATTAGTCAAAAAAATTTGAATGACTTTCTTAATATCAATCAAACTGCTATTGTTGATTGTTAATACCAATCAAACTTATATTGTTGACCTGATAGACAAAATATGCAAAATCTTAGATGATGCAAATGGAGTATGAGATGCAAAATTTAGATACAATTGCTTTGTAACAACTTGATAACTTAATTATTAGTTTTGATAATGTAATTGATCATTAACTAATGTCTTACAGATTGTCATTTAATACAAATTGTAAACACTCAATTTGATTATTGCCTTGTAGGTGGTCAAACAACAATAATATATTTTTAAAATGGTCATCTTAGGATGGTGGGATAAATAGTTTGAATTAGGAGAACAATATTATTGGCTTGGTTCCATCCAAGGAACAAATCCACACTTTTGATATAGTCTAGGATGTAGGAATGACTCAAGTGATGACCAATTCAAGCCTTTGGAGGTTGATGTACAATGGAATATGTTTTTTTTTATGGTTGGTGTTAGTGTTTGCAGAAGAAAAAATCAAATTGTGTGATGTAGGCCTATGAAAGAATCATTGTAACCATTATAGGGTTTAGTATTTGTTGATCCCTAAGAGGCTCACGCCAAAATAAGGGCAGTTAGGGAGCTTTATAGGAGCGGGACATGGGTACGCCCTACAAAGCAACCTCTGGGGTTTTAGAGGACAACTCTTCGTGTTGGGGGTTTAAAGGAAAGGAAAAAGAACCTTTTGCAAGAAAACTAAGCCAAAGGGATACGAAACACCATAATAGAGTTTTTCGGGTAGGTTTAAGAATGCGCAAGATGACATTTACAGAGGTTTGACCATCCATGGTAATAGATTCATGCATTTATCCACAAAGACACAATGTACCACATACCCTTCATTATTGGATGGGAGAACAAAATACCAAAGTCTGAGTGACATATAGAAAAGTATTCAAATCCCAGTCTTGGGAAGCACCTATAGGGGTCTGAATAAAGACACAAAGCTCCTAAGGAGTGTGTAAATCCCTACACCCACAGACATGGTATAAGAACAATATTCCTAAACAGAATCAGGATAGGATGCACCAAGAATGTGCTCTTGCTTCTGGATTAAAATAGTTTGTATAAGGGTCAAGTGAAGGAACAACGACCCCCAAAACAAATCTTCTTGAGGAGCGGGCTATAAATAGTACATTTTGTCTTTTGTGTTAGGTGCCTTGTGAGGAGAAAGAAATATGCATGACCACTTATACACCTAAACAAATATAAAACAATCACACTCACATAAGAAAATTGGATCAGACTCCTAAAGATTAACACATGACACATTGATTAACAAAAAGAGAAAGGCAATATAGGCATAGTCCATGTAATTCACTAAGAGAAAGCATGTCAAGGCTAGAGAGTAAGCTCCATGATGCAGATGCTAAAAAATACACCTCTGGCTAAAAAGCCACAATCCCTTCTCAAGAATTAAAATATGTGCAAATCTACCAGTGTTTCTTAATGAGTTGAACCAGAGTTCAATCTCTTGTCCATAATATCCAACCCTTAATATTATGTATGTCATAGGGTTTTATAACAACCCTTGGCTTTCTTGATCATAGAATGATCATCTTGCTATTACAATCAAAGGGCATGTCGAATAATTAGGCACGAGTTTCTCGATTTCCCATAATGAAAGCAAGTGTAAATCTTATATTCGTTGTTCATAGCATGCTTGCCAGCTATGGATGAAAAAGGCAATCATGGCAAACTTTTACGGGGATGATCATGATTGCGCAAATTAAGCAATTAGATGTTTTTCGATGCCTGTGTAAATTGTCGTAGATGTGGGCATTAGATGATGTATGACATATTACCGGGAATATTCATTGGTGGTCCCATTGTGACATAAGATCAGCTGCGGGACACATGTCACTAATGATGTCTCTACTTTCACAAATAAAATTCCAAACAACAAAACCACGAGGAGGGTTCCTTAATCTTATGATATTAATGGGGTTATCTAAACCAAGATACTTATACTGCATAATCCTTACCCATTTCTAGTCACTTTTGAGCATCAACCAAGTTAATTTTGCACCCATTGCTAGATTCATGAACCTCACCTGATGAATACTAGCTCTGCCTGTATTTTGCGGCTTGCATACACTATCCCAGGCCATTAAAGGCAAATTCTTCTCCTCACGAGGCCCACTCCAAAAGAACCTACACATTATACTTTTGAGACTATTCTCAACTGATGTTGGAAGTTTCATACATGACATCGAGTAAATGGGAATGGCGGATAAAATTGACTTAACCATCATTAATCACTCGACACTAGTCAACCACTTGCCTTTCCAACAGTCCATCTCTTGTTTGCATCTCTCTAGCAATTGATCCCAATAGCATCTCTTATTAATATAACTATACAAAGGTATTCCCAACATTCTACCGGGAAGATTGGTGATTGTTAGCCCCAAAATCCTTGCAATATCTCTTTGAAGCCCCAGATGCACATTCAAGAAAAACACTTCAAACTTCCTCCAATTTATGAATTATCCTGAGGTCGTGCTATAATTATCAAGTAAGGTTTTGATCGCCCTATCTTCTCCTCTTTTGGTTGCTCAAAATAAAGTTGTGTCATCAGAAAATTGTTGATGAGTAATCGGTTCAACCCCTGGAGTAACCCTAATTCCATCCCAACTACCATCTTCTCTTACTTTAGTAATACTTTGACCCAACACCTTAGCCATGATTACAAACATGTTAGTAAACATATTTGCACTTCAAAAATACCAACACAAACCGATTCACAATGCCCAGATGAAAGTATAAAAGCTACTAACAGTTGGAGAAGTTATCATTGAGGTAATAAATTTCCTCTGAATTGAGAGGTACAATTCCCTCTTAACAGATATGCAATGAATAAAATAATGACATGATTTTCACCAGAAAGCAATAAAATAAAACTAACATATGCTCATAACATGAAAATAAATGTAAAGGGTTTGAATCGAAGGAGAAAATATAGATACTGAGACAAAGCTCAATTACCCATATTTGCAAATAACATCTAATTTAGCAACAAATAGAGGGTCCCTTTCTTCTTGTATGATTAAATTACAAGAATCAAAGTTCTGAAATGATTTCACACACAATCTATCATAGTGAATTGAGTACCAATAAGTGACTACAGTGGCTCAAAGTCCATTTGCAATTAGAAGAAAATATTGACAATACACAAATTATAAATAACATCTTCATTTTACTGATATTCAAAGATAAGTTCAAAGACTTGCAATTTCCTTACAATAAGACCTTTCCAATATGGGTCCCCCCCCTCGAAAAACAAAACATATCACTTTATAGCATCTATAACTACCCAATATAGCGACGGATACAAAAATAATAGAATTGTATTCCATTTTGTTAATAAGATAGATTCAGTAATGAACAATCCAGAGCTGGGTCCATGTCCACTCGCAATAGGTTTAGAAGATCTTTCATGAAGTTTACAACCTCTTCATCTTTCATTTCGGCCAAGATAAAAGTGAATTCAATGAAATCTCTCTCGACTTCCAATTCAAACACATCACTTTTGTGGCGAGCATAACTTGTCCTCAGATCCTAGGCAGCGGTCATCATACTGGAGATGATATCAAACTGCTCAATCTCTGCTTTCGTGAGGTCAGGCTAGTATACTGGCTCAGGTTCTTGATTATAGTATCCTTCTCTAATAGGTAATCCCATCTTAACAATGTCGTACCGTAGCTAGCGCATCCTGCAAGAACGTTTAGATGACAAGGCAACAAAAGGAGTGAGACTGCAACCTATTTATAACCATCTCACTTAAACGTCCCACAACATGTCAGCATTTATTTCTCGTGGCACAAGAGAAGTTCAAAATCCCACACGTCCCAGCTTGCAACAAGACATGCCTTACATCAATCTTTAATGCATATATTATTGCCAGATTATGATCATCGAGATTATATAATTAAATGTGTGATAAGCCCATCATGACAAGGCCTCAAAAGTCCTGCTATCAGGATTTCGTCCGGAATCCAAAGTTTTGAATCTCAAGTCAAGGTTTTTTTATTTCTAGAAAGGGGTGACCAAGCGATTGCGTCATAGGATTAGGTGAGGACGAAACCTTATGTAGCTATTGTCACCGTTTGTGAGTTTCCTGAAAGCTATGAGTAAGCGAAAAAGTCACTTGCGGGGTTTGCAAAGGTGGCGAACAGGCGACATAAATGGAAAATTGAAAAAGGAAGGGGTATATATTTAATTTTGTTACTAACACAGACTCTGAATGGGGACAAGGGCTGAACAGGACAAAGAGAACTCCAAAATCTTGAGCTTCACAAAATAAGTTGGTCAGTGCCTTATCCATTGGGTGTAGAGTCAAATAGAAGCACATAGATTCTTTGCAAAGGCGATAGGGTAAAAGGAGCGCAAGACAAAAATGAGCATGACAAAAAGATATTTACAAATATATACAAGGGTACAACACTTTACCTCAGGAAATCTCCAGCTGACTTAGGCGAAACCATTAACTGACTGGGAAAGAGTAGCTCTCTTGCGACTAACTCAATACTAAATTTTAGACTGATGTCATGTAAAATATTTCTATGAATGCATTCATGCCCTGTTGGAATTATATGATGTACCCAGTGACTGAGAGGGGGGGGGGTGAATTAGGAACCAATAAAACTTAATCCTTTTAATCCACAATTAGATTAACTTATTTGTTTGCATGCATATAACTTGAAAGTAAAGAATCATATAGAGCACATAACACAATATTTGGTTACCCAGAAAACTTCCAAAAGAAAGTAAAACTGGGGTGGTGATGATACCCACAAGATTTAGTACTACAGTATAAATTTAGCCTGTTAGAGCTTACAATGACCACTTTTGATGGTCTGCCCTATTAGGAGCATAGAAAGAACTGTCAAGTCCACCTTGTTAAAGGATTTTGTACAATACAATAAGTAATGCAACTCTTTTAGGAGATTTAAAGAAAGGACTATTAGATCCACCTTGTTAAAGGATTTTGCTTATCCACCTGTGAGAATGAACCAGTTGATGATCTGCTCTGTGCAACTGTGATTGTTGAATAAGATTCTTTGAATATAACTGATCACCTGAATGTGATAGATGAGACTCTGTTGTCTTGAATACTTCTGCACTTAAATCAAACTACCATTCGCATTCCTTATGCATACACAATCATATTCCTTATCTCTTCATATTCTACATATTGGATAAAACAAACTATCTTACATATATATCTTTATCCAACAAATAACTCTGTAAGTCGGCTTGCAATAAACAAAATTATATTCAACAATATATGCACAGTCGACTTCAAACTATCACTCGGGTCCAAAAGACTACTCGGGTGATAAACTGTCACTTGGGCGATGCTGAACACTCGGGTGACATTGTATACTCAGGCAACACTAAATACTTGGGCAACACTGAATGACTAAGTGTTTTGACACTAATTGACAATATGTCTTTTCATAAGGTCTACAATCTCCCTCTTTGGCATTAGTGACAAAAACACTTATCATTAAATTCTGTATCTAATATGTCAAAACTCCCCCTTACTGTCTGCTCGGGTTTTGACACTACCTCTGTTGCTCGGGTCCAACTGACTTTGTTTTTGTATTTTTCAAAATTGTTATTGTAAAATATATCTTCTTCACTATTCACTGTACATGTGTTTCCTCGATGATATTTACAATAACATCTCCCCCTTATACAATGATATTTTCCCCCTTGTTTTTGACAAAAATGTCAAAAAGTCATATCTACAATGTTATCCCAAAGTAGGATAGGAAATCACTATGTACCTTCAAAATTTGAGACAGAGTGTTGTCCCAATTGTCCTATAGCACCTTCAAGATGTGCAATTCAACTTGTAGTTCTGCAGACAACTCTATCATTAGCTCGACAACTGAGAAGTTATTTTCATGAATGAGTGTCTTAGCATGTGTTATATGTTTCTGCATTCCATCCATGTGTGGTAGAAGTTGGCTCTAGATTGATGTAAGATATTCTTTGGTCCTTGCTTCTTCTCTCAACACTTCATCCAGTAGATCAGTAAGATACTTTATTTTCATCAAGTGAGTAGAACTGGTGCTCGAGTCAAGTGCTAACTGCCTTTCACTTTCCTTCATGTCTGCATCGATCTTTACTAACTTGTTCTTGATTTCCATAGTAAAGTTAGAGGAGTCACTCAACTTTACAAATAGTGCTACCACATTTTTCACAGTGGTTTCTAGAGTGTTGATGATCTTTGTAAGCTGCACCTGGTCAATTGCAATGTTTTCTAGAACCTTGGTCTCAAATTTCTTCTCTGCCTTCTCAAGTAACTTCTCTTGACCATTCATATCTGTGTTGAACTTGTGGAAAATGTAAACAAGTTGGTCCATTATTGAGTCACTTTAATTGACTTCAATCTGTAATGCATCTACAAATATGCCTTTGACATCTTCAAGTACTTTGTTCCTTTGTCTTTCTTTTCTGAGCTTTTGCTGTGTGGCTCTTTTCTTCCACAGTTCTCCCAAAATATCCATTTGCTCTACAGATAGGCTGGATAGATCCCAATTAGGAATCTCAATTTCTTTGTTTAGATCTATCTCATCAGTAATTGCTGCCTTTGTCTTAGGATTCGGTGAAGGAACAATTTCCTTACCTTTACCCTCATCCTTTGCTTCAGTATTCAATCCAATTAGGTCATTGATCTTTACAGTACCAATTATTGGATCAATATTTACTAATGAATTAATTAGTAGTAGAAATATCTACCTTGCCTTTCTGCAACTCAGGTGTGCATGTCTCAGTAGTAAGAGGAGCCTGTTGCTGGTCTTAGTTTGTTTAGATGTAGATTCTGCAACCTTGTCTTTGCTCGAAGGTACTATATTGTGTATAGGAGATTGGGGTAATGATGCCATTACCTCTACTGCAATCTGCTCTGCATTGGAATATTCAATACTCTATACCTTGGGTAGTGTATCATCAATTTCCTGTGTTGGAGGGTCTGTACTCAATACTTCTTCCTTCTCATTGCCTTTTTTTAATCTCAAATATTGATTTCCACACTAATGTGGTATGTTGAGCTACATCTTCTATGTTCTTGTTCAATATTTGGAATGTCCTAAATCTGGGGGTGTGATTATTCTTATATTTGCTCAAGGCCTCTTTTATTTCTTTGCCTTTCATTGCAGGCATGACCTGCTTCAATGTTTCTTCCCTTATATATTTTTCAATTTGTACTGCATTCTTCCAGGGAATAGATACTTCCTTAAATAAGTCTTCAGTCATATAACTCTTCAACTCGGAAGGGTCATATTTCCACTTTGCCATCTTCTCCACCACTGCTTGCTCAATCTTCTTCTTTTCTTCTTCTGACCTAGAAGCATAATTTAGTGACTTCAAAGAACTCATGGCTTTTCATTCTTTAAGGTCTTTAATCTTTTGATCAAGTGTGGGTGTTGGTTTAGTGAATACCACAGTATCTTCTTCTTCTTCATCATCCTCATCATTTAGTATATTTTTTCTCCTTGATCTCCTCAAGGTGACAACAAGAGTAGTGCCTTTTTATTTTTTCTGTCTAGGTGTTGTCTTCCTCTTCTTCTATGGAGGATCAATATCAATTTCTTCCTTTTTCAGATTCAACATTCTCTATCTTAACTGTGTCCTCTTTACTCTCAGATATGGTACGAGAGTCGGAGGTCTTGCCATACTTCTTCTTGAATGTATCAAGTATCTTTATTCCTCTTTTCAATATCTTAGGAATCTCAATCTCCAAAGATATCCTGCTCTTTGCTTCCTCATATGTTCCAAAGTAAGGTGCCTTTGGATTAACAGGTTCATTCACAAGAGCTTCTATGATATCTTTTGTGTCATCATTTTTAATTTCATATATCAAGGGTTTTACCCATGCAACCCTAGGCTTTACTGCTTGTATATAAACCTTATCACAATCAACTAGAAAAAAAATTTCATCTTTGTACTTCTCAACTAGTTGTTTGGGAATTCTATATCTACTCTGCATCTTCTGTTTGAAACTTTCAAAGTATCAATCCATAATTCTATCCAAGTTATCTCCCAAGTCAGCTATTAAATCATTAATTTGATGGATAATTGGCCTATCCTTCTTCTATGCTATTGTTCCTTTGGAGGGAAAAACTTCTCAACATAAAAGAGTATGTAGATTAGAAGAGAACCAAACTTACATGAATTGGTTTTGGATACTCGGATGCTTTCCATATTATTCCTCAACTGAGTGAGTTGCAATTCTACTAGGTCAAATACCAGATTCTTCTTTACTGCTTTGTAAGCTAGGTCAACAACTTCGTACGCAACACTGTTGGGTCTTCTCAAGCTATATATATTGTGGGCTATCACATGAATGCCAAATTTCTTCTCCATATCAGTTACTCCATTGAGTCTCATGCCTCTGCCATCCCACTTGGAAAGAGTTAACTTAGCTAGTTCATCCCTGGTTAGGGTTTTGGTTTCTTTTGGATTATCTAGCATAGGGAACTCGGTAACATGGTGAATTATCTGATTAGTGATCTTCACAGGATGATCCAACCATAGTTGCATGTCGTGAACATGACTAAGAACATATCTCATCCATTTTGTCTGGAAGTCCCTTGACATATGCATGATGTGTGTCAAACCCTTGGTTTCGAGGTGTTTATGCTTGGGCTTCAGATTCCCATCGGTATATAATTTATCATATGCTTGATTCATCTCACTGGTTGTAAGCTCCTGTAACCAGTGATAGAAGCTGCAAATGTCGTTAACCAATAACACTCTTGGACGAATCAGGGAATGATCTCATGTCGGGTCTATCTCCTCTGCAACTGCCAGATGAAGCTTGAACACCAGAGGATCACAAATTGCATTCATTACTAGCATCTCAGAACCTTTCTTGACCTTGTTGCTAGAATTGGATGCCATATTACTCAGACAAAATGATCAAATTTCGCTTATAATCACAAATTCACACTGAATTTCTAAGGGCTCTAAATTGACTTGTAAATTGAAAGCTTTGTAAGCAATACTCTTTACAATCCTTCATTTATAAGAGATTTTCAACCATTAGAGTATTTCATTAAATGCTCTATACATAGTAGCTGGTGTGACTCGGGTGTTTCTCCAAGATTCACTCAGAAGCTCAGGTGAAACTAGCTTTCCAATTATCAGTACAACATGACTCAATTCGGGTGAGCTAGAGTGACTTGGGTGTAACTAAAATTCTAACTCGGGTTGAACTAGAGTATGTCCTTATGCATCAATATGCAGATATGGACTGTATTGCTCATCTAGAACTGATGTAGGATGGCTTGTATTGCACAGTTCCAGTCATCTCCTTACTTTCCTATTCTGTAATGATAGATCCACCCATCTTACTGTTTAGGGTGTCATTAGATCCTTCATTTCTTTCATCGGAATTATCTAAGGATTTCCTTAACCATTGCTTGCTCATCTGAGTTTCTATTTCAAAGACTTTGGTTTTTCCATTCTCAAAACCAGTATCAACTTTTTCTCTGTTCATACAGTTCTTGCTTAAATGACTGAGTTGCTTTCACACATAACATCTCTTAGTAGGATCTCTTTTTCTGAAGTGAGTCTTCATACAATTTGCACCAATGTGTCCATATTCACCATAGTGACAACATATGTACCAAGTGTTGTAATCCCAACCAAAGATTGCCTTGGCTAATTATTTAGCAGGATTCCATTTCTTAGTTCTGCACTTGGAAGATTTATGACCTTGTTTGTTGCATTTGTAGAATTTCCCTTCAAACCTAGGTTTCTCTTTGCATTCACTTGCTTTATGTCCATATTTTTTGCAACTGTAGCATTTACCATTAAATTTTGACATTCCATTGCTCCAACATTTATTTGATGTATGCCCTGACTTACCACAATGATTGCATGTAGGTTTGTTGTTCCTTTGAGCTCCTTGCTATGAGGATTCACCTTGTTCAGTATAACCTAATCCAGTTTGTCGATGATGTCTGAATTCTGTTTCCTGATCTGTGCTATTTTGTGAATTCATCATTTTTTCATTTCTTTTCTTTTCAGTATTGAGATCACTCTGCGGTCTTTCATTTTCTGTCCTTAGATTGACAACTTCTTGTGTTGCATTGTTTATTTGACTTACCAAATCAGTTTCCTAAAGTGACAAGTGTAGGATTTCATTTTCTTTTTCCTCTAATCTTCTACTTAGCAGTACTTTGTCTTCTTGTGCTATATTTCTGTCATCTTCTGCTTTGTTATTTAGTTCCATGACTTCACACATTCTGATTGAGTGAGCTTCCTGTTCTCTTTTCAATTTTCTGACGTCTTCATGTAGAGTGAGATTCTTTGCAAGAAAGTCTTCAATGGTTGCATCAGCTTCTTCTGAGCTTCTATTTTTACAAAATTCTTCAATTATTTCTTCTATATAGTTCTTTTTATTCATCTGCACTGCTAATTCTTTTCTTCTCTTTAGGGAAAGAGAGAGTTGTTCCTTAAGTTTTATGATCTGATCCATGGCCACTTTAAGATCTATCTTTTCATTCTCAATGGATTTTTCCATTCTGTATGTTTCCATATCCTTTGATCTTTTCTCAAGCTGTTAAACTTTTGATAAGAGAACCACAACTCTAATACTAATTGGGAAAGAGTAGCTCTCTTGTGACTAACTCAATACTAAATTTCAGACTAATGTCATGTAAAATATTTCTATGAATGCATTCATTCCCATGTAGCCATTCTTCATTATAAACCTTTGAGTTGATTTCAGCTTCATGTATGGATTCTGCAAAATGATCTTGCTATTCATTGTCAATGTCTTCATTAACTTTATTGAAACATGATGAAGGGTTTTTAAGAGTCAAACTTTCTTCCTTTGGTCCATGTAATAAAATGATTTCTACAGATGCAAAGGATGGATGCAAATTTTGAAGATCGCATTCCTCAAATATGTGATCAGATTTGACAAAAGAGACCTCTTCTCTTTTCTCATAAATAAAATCATCACTAAAAGCACCATTCTCTTCACTCATACCAACAGACTTCATCATCAAAATAATAGATTCTTCCAACGCAGGGTAAATTTTGATTATTGGAAATTCTTCCCTTTCTATGCAAACAAAATGATCATGGGAACAATTTTACTTAAAAGATTTATCATCAATTTCTCTTCTAGATTCAACCAACGAATCATCATATTCTTCAAAACCCTCCTTGTGGAAATCAAGAAGCTGAAGTGGAATTTACTAAATTTGCATAATATATTTTCCATGAAAAATATCTTCAGAGGTAATGAGGCTTATTTTCCCCTTTCTAGAGTCATTTCCTTTATTTCTTGATCAATAAAACTGAAAGATAAATATTTAGGTTGAACTTTGTGAAAATCTAATTGATTGGTTTCTTTAATATTTATCAACCTTTCAACCTTCTCTCCATCTTCAAAAAGAAAAGTTTCCATTTCTGGATCACAATCTAATGATTCTTTTATAGCCTCATGTAAGATATGATCTCTTTCTTGTTTCTTTTCATCCATATTAAAAGAAAAAATTTCTAATTTGGGAGGAAAAGAAAATCTAGCCGCAGAAGTATTTGTACCTTTATTTGCATCATTAGAGCTGCAAATAAATTCACTCCTTCCAACTTCGGTGATGTTACCATTTACATCTACAATTCCATACCAAAAATCATCATTTGACCCTCTCAAGAAATGGTCAGGGACATACATTTTTATATTCTTCTGATGATGCTTCTTCCATGGGTGAAGTGAACAGTTGTTTCCTCTTGTCTGTTTGCATGCATACCAGAGGAATTTCAAATCTTTTACTTTCATCTTCATGTAAATTTTGTGTCAGAGTCAAATATTTCTCTTTCTCAAGATCATTCAATATATAATATCCTTGATGTACACACTTCAACAACCAAGATTGGTGATCTTCACAAGGGTTCAAATTCTTCTTTTTGGCTTAATAGATGATTTTTTTTACAAGCATTCCAAATTAGATGAAGTGTCTGATCATCTACAACCAATATTTATTCAAGATTTGGTGGAGATCTCTAAAACTGATTCATTTTCTTGGCCGGTGGCCCGATCATGAACCATCATTTTGAAATCTTCAAATACACAGAGTTGTCAGCCTTATTTCTGGAAAGCCACCAATATAATCAAGAAAGCACCAATCTTCTTGCCTTCCCAAGTGGAGTCACCAAAAATCTGTTAGTAAATAGATTTGCACTTTAAAAATACCAACACAAATTGACTCACAATGCCCGAATGAAAGTAAAAAAGCTACTAACAGTTGAAGAAGTTATCATTGAGTTGATAAATTTCCCCTGAATTGAGAGGTACAACTCCCTCGTAACAAATATGCAATAAATAAAATACTGATATGCTTTTCACCAGAAAGAAATGAAGGAAAACAAACATCTTCTCATAACATGAAAATAAATATAAATGGTTTGACCTGAAGGAGAAAATACAGATACTGAGACAAAGCTCAATTACCCATATTTGCAAATAACATCTAAATTAGCAACAAACGGATGGTCCCTTTCTTTTGGTATGATTAAATTACAAAAATCAAAGTTCTAAATGAATTCACATATGCAATATATCATAATGAATTGAGTACCCATAAGTGACTATAGTGGCTCAAAGTCCAATTGCAATCATAACAAAATATCAACAATACACAGATTATAAATACCATCTTCATTTTAATGATATTAAAAGATAAGTTCAAAGAATTATAATTTCCTTACAATAAGACCTTTCCAAAATGGTTCCTCCCCTTGAAAAACAAAATGTATCACTTTGTAGCATTGATAACTACCCACTATAACGACGGTTACAAAAAGAACAAAATTGTATTATGTTTTGTTACTAAGAAAGATTCAGTAACAGTTAATCCAGAGTTTGGTCCACATCCACCCACAATAGGTTTAGAAGATGTTGCATGAAGTCAAAGGCCTCTTCATCTTTCATTTCAGCCAAGATAAAACTTAATTCAGCGTGATCTCTCTTAGCTTCCAATTCAAACACATCACTTTCGTGGCAAGAACAACTTGTCCTAAGATCCCAGGCAACGGTCATCATACTGGATATGATATCAAATTTCTCCATCTCTTCTTCTATGAGGTCAAGCTGGTATATTGGCTCAGCTTCTTCATTATTGTATCCTTCTCTAATAGGTAATCCCATCTTGACAGTGTTGTACCATAGCTAGCGCAACCTGCAAGAACATTTCAAATGATGAGGCAAAAAAAGGAGTGAGTATGCAACCTATTTATAACCATCTCACTTAAACATCCCATAACATGTCAGCATTTATATCTCATGGAACATGAGAATTTCAAAATCCCACATGTCCCAACTCATGACAAGACAAGCCTTACATCAACCTTTAATGCATATATCATTGCAAGATTACGATCAATATTATATCATTAAATGTGTGATAAGCCCATCATGACAAGTGCTTGAAAGTCCCGCTATCATGTTGTCATCTGCCTTCCAAAGTTGTAAAGTTCAAGTAAGGGTTTTTTTATTTTTAGAAAGGGGTGACCGAGCAATCAAGTCACAGTATTAGGTGAGGACGAAACCTTATGTATCTATTGTCATTGTTTGTGAGTTTCTTGAAAGCTACAAGTAAGCGACAGAGTCACTTGCGGGGTTTGCAAAGGTAGCGACAAGGTGACATAAATGGAAAATTGAAAAAGGAAGGGGTATATGCAATTTTGCTACTAAAAAAATAGTAAAGGGGAAAGGGGGTCCCCTTGTCTGATGTCTCTAGTAGTATTAAAGGATCCTTGAGAAATACCATTAACTAGGACTGAAAATTTTGGAGTATCAATACAACTTTTGAACCATTCGACCCAGTCCCTTGCAAAGACAAATATGATTAGAACTTTAATAAGGAATTGCCTATCCACCATGTCGTCTTCTTTTAAGATCTCTAATTTGATGATCATGCTTGATGATCTTAACTTCCTGGCTTTACTAACAACTTCATGAGCCACACTCATACCTTCAGCTTCCCTAGAGCAAACCCTCTATGTTCCTCCAAAACAACCTTCCAAATTATCTTTTTTAATCTGCTTGCTATGATTTTTGTGATAATCTTATAAAAGGTATTGTGTAAATAAATTGGCCTAGAGTCTCATATACCTATAGCTTCTTTCTTCTTAGGTATTACTGCCAAAAATGTGTGGTTTGTTTCTCCTAAGACTGCCATTTTCTTTCTTGATTCATCTACCTCCCTCAACAGATCAAATTTTACACTTTCCTAGTAGCTTTGATAATATCATATTGAAAAGCTATCTGGCCCAAGATTTTTGTCTACCCGCATTTAAAAAATAGCCTTCTTTAGTTATTATAAGAAAATTGGTTTGAGTGGATCCCTGTTATCTTCTTCTAAAATAATATTTGGAATGTTATCCAGAATTTCCACCCTATCTGCCTCCTGCCCTTGAGAGTTTTGGTTGAGTAAAGTTTGGAATTACCTAACTGGTTCTGAATTGATTTAATCTAAATATTGGGCCATTTATCCATCCACCCTAACTATCTTATTTCTATTCCTATTTGCAACTTTTTTCTATGAAAAAAATTGGTGTTTCTGTCTCCTTCCCTGAGGCCACATTTCTCTCTTTTTTTGTCGCCAAAAACTCTCTTCTCTTGCCAATATTTCAGCCTATTCTGATTTTAGTTGTTTCTCTTTCAAAATTGCCTCCTCATTCACATGTTTCACAATTACAACCTCATTCAGTGATATTATCTCTTCTACAATTTGGGCACTCTCTTTAAAGATGTTTTTGAAGTCAACTTTGTTCCATTCCTTTAACTTGTTATTGATATATGTTAGTTTCTTATGAAAAACAAACATGCATGAATGATTCTCAATCCATACCTCATTCTACCATTGAACAATCAGATCCCCAAGAGTTGGGTCGTGTATCCACATTTTCTCAAATCTAAAAGGGGCACTCCCTCTGTAGTTGTTAGTGAAAAACATTAATTGGATAGGGAAGTGATCTGGGCCACTGAAAGGTAGAATAGAAGCTCCTTCTATCTCCTCCGCCCAATTACCAAATAGAAAAAAATCTATCAATATTTTCAAAAATGCTAGTAAACACTTGTCTCCTATTGGTTCATGTAAAATTACCATTCTTGAATTTGAATTTTCAAAGAGCATTCCTGTCCACAAATTCCTGAGAATCTAGTTGAACTCTAGACAGTGTCCTCAAACCCCCTTTCTTTTCTGAATTATTAAATTTTGCATTGAAGTCTTTGCCTGTGATTACTTGATCTTCTCCCAACCTGCCTAATGCTGAAGAAATATCCTCCCAAGTTTCTCTCTTAGCTATAGATGCCCATACACACTTATGATCTTCCATGTTTTGTTTTTGTGAAACTCCTTGCATTCTACTGCCATCCACTGTGACTACGCAGATACCAATGTACACACAACCTTTGTTGGATTCTAGACTATCCCAATCCCTCCCGAAGCTCCAATAGACTCCACAAAAATGCCTTCCCACTATCTCCGGTTTTTCATCTTATATTCCTTCTCCATCGTACTCCATTTACTCTCCTAAATTAGGACTAAATATGTCTGGTTGTTATCTAGAGATCTTGTTATTTTGCTTCTTATCTCTCTGGACTATTAGCACTCCAAGATGATAGTTAATAGATTTTTACAATCCATGAGATAATTTTGAATGCTACTTCTGAATTTGATTATGTGAGTATTTTTACATCAATATTTTTAGATCACACTCTGTGATCCATCATTAGGATGAAAGAGAAAAAAACATAAGGAGAAAATGAAATAAGTAGCAGACCTAAACTCTTTAAAAAGGGGTGAGAGGTTGAATGGAAGAAAGAATGGTTAAGAGGAGTCAAAACAAGAGTCAAAGATTAGATAAAAATAATAATTAAAAAAAAAAGATATTAATAAAGGAAATAATGAGAGAAAGAACTAAGGAATAAATCCAATTAAAAATAAGAGAAAAAATAGGGAATTGCTAAGCGTGAAAAAAGGAAGAAGTAACTAAGCTAACAAGATAGTTAAAAGTAAAGCCACAATTTATGTGCGAGAGAAAATAAAACTAATAAGAGAACTATTAAATTGATAATAAATATCTAAAAGAAAAAGAAAAAGAAAAATAACATAAACACCAAATAGGGAGCATAACTAAACTAACAATAAGGCTCACCAATTAAATTAAAATAACAGATTAAATTAATTAGCCAATAGGCTTTCCCTATGAGATTGCTCACATACGACCGCTGTGAAAACCTATCTCACGGTTAAAACCACCCATTCTATCCCATTCTATGGTATAAACTATGAGAGTGGAAATTTCTCAATCATAAACTATGCACAAAGACCGTAAAATCAGTCTACCTTGTATGGCACACTACACGTCTTCTCAGTGTACAAATTTACAAAAATTGATCAGGGCACCACTACCCAAACTTAATGTAGTGTACCTCCTATAGAAGTTGGCGTCAACTGTGAACTTAGTGAGTTGTTGTCTGCATCCAAAATTGAATTCCTCTATGAATCGTGACAAGGGCCTCATGTTTTCATGATTGTTGTGTACCCATAGAATGAGCTCTAGTAGCCAGTATCTACAACTTTCATGGTGGGAGGTGTAACACCCCAAAATTGGCACCTTACAATTCTAATAAATTTTGGTGCATTTCTTCAAATTCTCATCATCGAAGTCCTATTGTAATAGGCAAATTCTCCTTCCTAATTGTCTTTAATTGACTTAGTCTCAAATGCAAAAAACCTAAATTTGCATAAATCTTACACCATATTCAATCCCTAAATTTTGAAGATTTATTAGCTAAAAATCCCTATGATTAATTAATTTAATTCTAAAGTCCTAAGTGCTTTTAAATTAAATTAATCCCACCCCTTTAGCTAATACACATCAAGGGAATTAAATATTATTTGGTTATTTGAATGGATTATCCTCACTTAAATTTAATAATTCAAACAATGTGTAAAGCCACCCATGTGGCAATAATTCATTTATTTAATTAAATAATTCTTTCATATTTGTCTCACCTTCCTCCATGAAGATGAAGAGTCAGCCGTTTCTTCCCAAGAAACTCTTCATCCTCTCTTCAGGCTTTTCTATATTATGGACCTTCTTTCCTTCATTTGGAGGGCAATATTTAGAGTACCAAAACTATAGTGAATTATTGTCTCAATTCTTTCATATTGCCAAGCTTTTATTGCATATTTAGTGTAATTTCATTTAGCTTAATGGCATTTTTAATCTCAATTTAGTTTGTTTACTTATTAAGTAGTTTAATTCTGTTATCTCTTTCAAGTTTCTTAGCTTAAAATCTGCATCTTCATTCCTAGATTATAATTGCATCTCATATAGAATTAATTTCATTTTAGTTTTAAAGCTTTCAAATCCTCCATTTTAGCAATGGTCTATGGTTGTTGGCTCTCATTCTGAGAGTAATTAAACACCCCAACTAAATAGGAGGCAACAGGTCGATTCGATCGATATTGTGGAATGAGCAATTCATGTTCATCTTTGCGATTCAATGATTGAGCAATGACTATGTTGTGTTGTGGCTGATTTAGAGGTCAACATTCAGACACATACATTTTGGCGCCCATCGCGGGGCAGAAAATTGATTTCTGACCTCACTATCAAAAAATTTTCTAACAAAATTCTGTACTTTGTCGTACGTCTATACTTTTTTGTGTACAAATTCTCGCGCGAGAATTCTGAGTGTACCGCATGAAGTTGTGCTTTCATTAGCAATCTCTCACACAAAAAAGCACTTTCTCATGCCAACTGTTGCATTTCCTCGTGCAAAGCCTTGTACTTCCTCACGCGAGACTTGGTGATAGTCTCTGGAATTTCAAAGCTTTTGCAATTACTATTACTATTTTCCTCATTATTTTCACATGCTGCTATTTTTTTTATCTCTCTAATTTCTCTGACAGCGTAACACTGGGCTGCAGGTCGCTTGACAAAGACATAAACTTGCTAACAGTTTTCTTGCAGGACATTGTCAAAGATCATTTTAAAACATTGTGCTTGTTTATTACTTTCATCACATAGTATAATTAGGGCCTTGTTAAAATTTCTTGGGAATCTTGATACCAAAATAGGGGAATAGACTCTTCATTACATGAAAGTGATGCCCATGGATGAATTCGAGACCCAGACATTGCTAACATGATGGAGACCTAGGGAAGCAAGGAAAGGTAATAAACCTTTAGCACGTTCACTTGTCAGGGGATTATGCTCTTCTCTCTTTGAGAGAATCAGAAACCCAAAAGCTTGTGAATTGGTTGGAGGAGAGTTAGCTCGGTGATGAATATGTTTTGCGTGTTTGGGTAAGGTGAAGAGGTAGAGAAGTATGCTCTTCTCTCTTTGAGAGAATCAGAAAATCTGACCCTCGAATCTGAGCCAAGTTTTGTGTCACCTTTAGAGGGCTTGCCAGAAGTTGAACCTCCGGGAATGACCCAAGTGAGTACACACCTATCGTCATTGATTCCACCTCACTATAATAAAGTATGCTTTGTCGAGTCCAAAGACTCCAAATCCATGGTAACTTCTTTCTCATTATTCTGACTATCATCTTAAGAAAGCCTTGTTTGTTGTACTGAGCGGCGCGACTCCCAGCCCTGCTTGAGGGGGTGTATGAATTTCAAGTGTTGGTGTGGCTACGAGGCCCCAACCTTGTATCAGGGACACCAAAGGTTATTGTGAATGGAAGCCCACTAAAAACTTTCTTAGTTAGTTGCCTACCTGGATCACCTCTGAAAGAAGACATAATCTTTGCGCAGGGAGGGGGAAGAATCTCTCCCCTAGATTCTCACCATAGGTATGCACATGGACGTTTGAGATGGTATATGACACTGGCCCCTACTTTAAGGTGCACCCTCTAGGGGGTGACATAGCTGTGTGAGGTGCACGCATACACATAAGCAGTGAGGCACGGATTTTGTCTTCTTTACCATTTTTTTTGTAGGGATAACTAAGTGCTTGTTTCGAGTCTTAAACTGTCCAATCATGATTAAACAAAGACTCCCATGATTCTGCCAAGTTGCCTTGTCCTTGGTAGAACTGTTTGCGACTACCTCTTGCATCACTACTGCTTGATCAAAACTTTGTGCTTGTTAATGATTTCTTGTCACATTCAAACTGAGATTGCTAATCTGAATTGTCATAAAACTATCCTAAATCTATAAATTTTGTTAGAGAACTATCCTGATTGTGTCTCAAAATCTGACTTTTGTCTCAAAAACTGAGTCGATCTGTCAAAAATTGGAATTTTTTCGCGCGAGATTCTAGAAAATGAGCACTTCCTCACGCGGGCTTTCATTTTCTCGTGTGTAGTTAAGCATTTCCTCGCATGAACCAAAACTTTCTTGTGTGAATCTGTACCCTTGTGTCCCAAAACAGTGAGCTATTTCCCGTTGACTGATGAGTTTTTTGCCTGATCTAATTTTTGTCTGAGGACTGATTGTCTATTTCCCTATTGTCTGCAGTCTAAAACTGATTGTCTTGAGTTGCGAACCGACCGATTCTTTCTCAAACTCATTTTGTCTCTTTGTTCTTTGTCCTACCTTTCTGTGCTTTTGTACCTTGCGATGTGATAGTCACATCTCGGCTATTCTAGCCATACTCTCAACGATTCGTGTCGGGTGCATTTCACATCTTGGTTGTTCTAGCCTTTATCTCCTTTTCTCTATTTCTAGAGATAGAATTCTGAGTCGGATCCTAAGTCCTCTCTCATTTCATCTTCATCTATGCCTGTTACGACTAGAAGCGGAAATGTATTTCCCATTTGTGGGTCCGAAATAAGTAAAGGTAGATCTCGCAATCAAGGAAGAGGTCATTTTGAACCTATTATTCAATTTGATAGTCAAGAGGGATCCTCGTGTTCCTCCTCTTTGTTTAGTATAGATCCCAGTCTGAATCAGAAACTAGTGTTCCAAAAGTGCTATAATCCCTTGTTTCAAAGACAACCTGAACTATTGTTTCAAGATCAACATAAATCATTTCTTCCAGATCAACAAAACTTTGGAAGGTCACTTACTTGGGTTGATCTTCTTGACAATCCTCGCTACCTTATTGATCCTTTTGATCCTATCGATCCTTGTGAACCTATTGATCCTTCCAAACCCATCGACCCCTTTGACCTGCCAAAAGTTACATTGGCCACGAACTCTCGGCTCGATACACACACTCACACTAAACCTGTGCACATGGCACAATCCCACAACAACAACATGGGAAGCCCTTTTGACTTACTACAAGGTCAATATAGCGAGGCCCATGATCAATTTCAAAATGATTAGAATCAACAATCCCAAGTTGATCAGCAAGCATATCACCATCGCCCTCCTCCACATGACCAGAGTCAAGATCAGAACCCAAGCATTTATGAGATCCTCGGTAATGATGATGATCCGATAACTCAAAATGACATAGATGCTGCAAAATCTAATAAGGGTCTCATCAAGATGATGGAAATTCTCCTTGCAGAAGATAAAGAGAAATATTTTATAGAATTGGCAAACCAATGAGTTACGCTACCCCCATATTTCAAAGTGGAAACACTTGTGACTAAAGAGGAAGAGACTGAGATTACCATATTGCAAAAGATGATTCAAGATATGCAAAACCAAATTAGCCAACTTTTAAAGGATAAGGACAAACCCACACAATAATTCACGATGGAGAGTATCTGTCCTTTTCCTTTTGATAGGAGTCTTCATATGCCACCTTTTCCCAAGGGTGTAGAACTCCCTAAGTATGATAAATATCTGGGTACCACTGATCCTTAGGATCATCTGAGAGAATTTGGGGCCCTATCTATGGAGTTCATTCATGATCAAACTTATTTAATGCATCTCTTTCCTTGAAGCTTGGGTGGACCTGCCATGGATTGGTTTTCTTGACTACCCACTAGCATTAAGATTTTTGATGAGATTTCATATCTCTTTATCTAGCATTATTCTCACAACATACAACATCCCGTCAATATTAGATACCTTTGCAATCTCAAGCAGAGAAAAGGAGAGCCATTCCTGACATTTCTCTAGAGATGGAGACAACTTTGCACCAAGTATCCTCGTAAAATACCCGAATCTGAGAAACTCGACATCTTCTTGGACAATCTCACTCCTGATTTTGGGTATCAGGTACAACTTAAAGGTCCCCTCAATTTTGACAGCATGATTAAGCAAGCTGTTAGGATAGAGGCATTTATGGTTAAGAAAGGGGAATTGACTTTGTACAAAGACAACAAACAAGGTTCCTCCTCTTCCAACAAAGATAAAGGGAAGTTTGTCAACAAGAATAGGGATATTGTGAATGATGGAGTGGTTGATAATGTGACCCCGACTCCTTCAAAATCAGTTTTCAATCTTACTTCTAGCATACAAGCGATCAAAACTGCTGAAAAGGCTGCAACAAACAATCAGTCACCTTCCTGATTCTCTAACAACAAAACTTGGGCCCCTCGACCCAAGTGTGAATTCACTTCCTTGTGAGAACCGCTTGATGTAGTTTACAGGACTTTGGTGCAAAACCAAGTTCTCACTCCTTTGGACAAGCGTCCATATGATCCGTAACTGTGACCCCATTGGTGGAATGACAATGCATACTATGAATATCACCAGAACAAGGGTCATAAGACTTCTACTTGTCTTCAGTTGCGCCATAAGATCCAAGATATGATTGATAATGGTGATATTGTTGTGGATAATCATAATAAGAATTCAGATCACCAGGCATTTAAAGATCCCTTTCCTCCTCACGAGAAAGGTGAGTCTTCCAACACTAAGAACAACAATGCCAAGGTTAACTACACGCATACCACTAATGACAATGTCATCAACATGATCGGACCTGTCGAAGGTGAGTATTGTGATGTGATTACTATCAAGGGGAGTGGGGATGCTCCTAAGCCTAAGACCTCGTTTGTCTTGAGAGGCCCTGAGTCTCACTCGTCTAAACCTGAATCATCTCAAGATTGTGCAAACATCGTTACCAGATCTCGCGCTAAGATCACTCTCAAGGGTCCTGATCCTCCTGCTGCTACATCCGCACCAAAGCAACCCACAGATAAAGCTAATGTTGGCCTTGCCAATAAGACCACAAAAATGGTCCCCACACCTCCTACTGCTAATTATATCATTCTCGACTAGCTGCAAAGAAACAACGCTCAAATAACCATCTTTGAGTTGTTGAAGATCTCGCCTGCTCACAGGCAGATTCTAGATAAAGCCCTCACAAAGGCTAACATCCCCAAAGACATTAATCTTGATCAGTTTCAATCTATAGTGGGTCACTTTACTTCACCACATTATCTGTCTTTCTCAGAAGAAGATGACCATTCGGTCAACCACCCGCATAACGCCCTTTGCATATAGTGGTCATGATTGGCCGAAAGAACGTCCACCGCATCCTTATTGATAATGGTGCTGGCCTCAACAACTACTCTGCTCACTTGCTCACTCAGGTAGGCTATGATGAATATTGCATAGATTCCTGCAAGAAAATTACTATCAAAGCCTATGATGAAGAAGAAAGAAATTCTAAAGGTTTAGTTGTGCTACCTATTCGGGTTAGACCTGTTGAAAGAGATATCACTTGTCAAGTGCTAGACATTCCTCTTGCTTATAACATCCTGTTGGGAAGACCGTGGATCCATGAAATGCAAGCGGTTCCCTCTATGTATCATCAGTGCATCAAGTTTCCTTTCCATGGTGCAGAAGTGACAGTTCCTGCTAATATGGGCTATTCTTGTAATACACTCACACAGTCAGTTGATAGTTTTGTTCCTACTAACAGAGAATCCACAAAATTCTATGATGCCAAGCTTAGAGACATGGAACAGACTTTGAAAATCAAAGACATAGGCATGGGGGGTATCAAATAGAATATGTGCTATCATTAGAATCTCTACCTCCGTACCCTCGTTCTTATGGGAGACCTTCTGAGAACAATAAATCTTCTACTACTCCTCCTGAAATAGTTTATGATGGTGCCTTTGTACGGGATTTAAAACCATTAGAAGATGAAGATGAGGAAAGAGCTATTAAAGTTTGGATTTACAAAGGAAAGGACATATCTGAACAGACTACCCCAGCTCATGAACTAGATCCCAATAGTGAAGGTCTTAAAATCATGAAACACTTTGGATACAAAGGGAGTGGTCCAATAGGGATGAATGGTAATGGGCTAGTTGAACCTATTAAAGCTATGGGTCGAAGGATGAAAGATACAACTGGTTTAGGCTTCAAGAAGATCCAGTTCCATCTAGGGATTAACAAATTTGTATCTGAACCTGGACCAGAACCAGAACTTGAGGGCACAGCTATAGTGGACACCTTAGAGGATAGCTTTGACGAGGATTACTTTCCTTATCCTATTCCTCCAGATCTGGCAACATTCTTTGCTGAGCTAGATGATGTCATAATACATGTCAGTATAGCCAAGGCTACCAGTAACTCCAATGGTGCTATTCCATTCACTTCTCTGACATATGAACAATGGAAAGTGTCACAAGATCCTGGTTTCCAGGGTGAACGATACATACCATCACAGTTTCAAGAGCAGTTTGCACAAGAACAGGCCGGTGTCACAAGAACTCTCAAACCTTCATGGTGCAAACATCCCAGTTAGAGTTCAGACATAGATTCCCATGAATATGAGTTTGACAATCTTTCAGAAGGATCCTTTGACAGGAATGTTGACACTACACATACATCTGAAAACCTTCTTGACATAGGTGAAGGGTCTAGTGTAAGGTCTAATGAGTCTGATCCCATAGATGTTAACATGTATTCTACTAAGGTCACTAGGAGTCAAATGGATTCGAATACCCCTTTGGATGAGATTTCTCTAGGTCTCAACTTACTAGTCCGTGCTTTCAATGATTATACCGTGAATGCACTTGAACCCGTCACTTCTCTCTCACTCCAACATCCCGAGCTAATAGACTAGAATTCCCCTTCCTTATCCAACGAAGTCCTCACATTCCAGAATGACTATGCTCTAGCCTATTATCTCCACATTGTTGAACCTATAACATCCTCCACTAGTGAAGACAGTGTTAGCATGACTGAAAGTGATATCAAGTATCTTAGTCATAAAATCAAAAGAAAAAAAAGGTGCTCTGACGGTGAAAACCACATTGTGGCAGTGTCAGAGCCAAAAAAGTAAAAAGAATAGACGTATCTGAAGGTGAAAACCTCTCTGAGGTGCCTAAGGATGACATACTTGATACACTTCTGAGTTATTTCTAGGAATGATCATCGGTGCTAATTGAGCTGACTCAGCCTGTAAATTTGGGTACAGAAGAACATCCACACATTATTCATGTGGCTAAATCATTGTCTACAGAAGAACTCAAAGAAATCACAGATTTCTTCAAAGAGAAAAAGATAAAGTTTGCATGGACATACTCTGACATGCCTAGTGTAGATCCTGATCTTATCATGCATCATTTGTCAATATCTCCTAGAGTAAAACCAGTCAAGCAAAAACTCAGAAAAATGCATCCACATGGGGCTCTACTTGTCAAGGCAGAATTAGAGAAACTCCTAAAAGCTGGGTTCATCAGAGAAATTGACTATGCAGAATGGATCTCCAACATAGTTCCAGTGTCAAAGCATGACAAATCTATCAGAGTCTACATAGACTTTAGGGACTTAAACAAGGCATACCCAAAAGATGATTTCCCACTACCCAACATTGATATGATTGTGGATATGACAGCAGGATACGAAATGTACTCCCTAATGGACAGTTTCTCTGGTTACAACCAAATCAAAATTGCACCAGAGGACCAAGAAAAGACTACTTTCACTTGTGCATGGGGCACTTTCTGCTGGAATGTTATGCCTTTTGGTCTCAAGAATGTTGGAGCCACGTATCAGAGAGCAGTCACTACTATATTTCATGATATGATGCACAAAACAATGGAGGATTATGCTGATGACACCCTTGCTAAAAGCATGGACAAGAAGGTGCATTTTACTGATCTAGGCCCTATACTGGATCGTATGGAAAAGTTCAGACTACGTCTTAATCCTAAGAAATGTGCATTTGGAGTGACTTCCAAAAAATTGCTTGGTTATATCATCTCCGCAAAAGGTATCGAGGTGTATCCTAGAAAAGTGCAAGCTATCATGGAAATGCCCCCACCTCACAATATCAATCAAATGAGAGGTCTTCAAGGTCGACTTCAGTCTATTTGGCACTTCATCTCACAACTAGCTGACAAGTCACAGTCATTTACTAAAACTCTACATAAATGTGTGACCTATGAATGGAATAAAGAATGTGAGCAAGGTCTTCAACAAATCAAACAATATATGGCTAATCCACCTATATTAATGCCTCCTATTCATGGGAAGCCATTAATCTTATACATCTTAGCTACAGAAACATTTGTGGGTGCTCTATTGGCCCAAGAAGATCAAAACAATAAAGAAAGAGAAATCTATTACCTCAGAAGAACGTTGGTCTCCTATGAAATGAATTATTCTGTCATTGAGAAATCTTGCTTGGCGGTGGTGTTCGCTTCCCAGAAATTATGACATTACATGCTTGCTCACAATACAAGGCTCATTGCAAAAATTGATCCATTAAAGTACTTACTCAACAAAGCTTCCCTCGCGGGTAGATTAGCTAAGTGGGTCATGATACTCAGTGAATTTGACATTGAGTATGTGGAAAGAAAAGCTATCAAAGGGAAAGCAATTGCAAATCAATTGGATGAGGCACCTATTATAGACTATCAACCATTAAGGATTGAGTTCCCAGATGAGTCCATCATGCTTCTCACACATCATGCATGGACCATGTTCTTTGATGGATCATTCACCCAGCAAGGGTCAGGTGCCAAAATCTTGTTCATTACACCTCAATGGTATTCATTACCAAAGGCTTACAAAATGTTGTTTCCTTGCACAAATAATACTGCTGAGTATGAAGCCTTGATTAATGGATTAAAGATCGCTATCAAATGGCGTGTCGATGAGCTAAAGGTCTTTGGAGATTTACAGTTGGTTATCAATTAGGTGAATGATATCTACCAAACAAAAGATGAAAAACTGGTGCCTTATAAAAGATGGTTGACGATCTCAAGAGATACTTTGCACACATTACTTTCCAACAAATTCCAAGGGAAGATAATAAAGCAACCGATGCCATGGCTACTCTGGCTTCCATGTTACAAATGCTAGAAAATGAATTTCGACATGAATTCCTAGTGAAGACATTATGCTACCATGCTTATAATTCCCCTGAATCCTGGATGATCTGTTCAGTCATTGGACATGACTCATCCTGCTACCACCATATTTACTCCTACCTTTGTGACCATATCATTTTAGATACTTACACCCGAAATGAGAAATGTCACTTAATTTGCAGTGCTTCACGGTTTGTCATCATAGCTAACAACTTATATAGGCGAGGTCTAGATGGTACCCTCCTTAGGTGTTTAGAACCTGATGAGTCCAAATGTATGTTAGTAGAGGTTCATGAAGGCATCTGTGGGTCTCACTCAAACGGCCTGACACCGGCTCACAAACTTATTAGAGATGGTTACTATTGGCCAGATATAGAGAAAGAATCTACACAATTTGCTAAATCTTGCAAACAGTGCCAACTTCATGGAAATATGATTCATGCTCCTACCAAGGAGCTCATTCCTTTCATCATCTTTTGGCCATTTCAGCAGTGAGCCTTTGACTTGGTGGGTCAGATACATCCGTCTTCTTCAAGGGGACATAAATTCATCATTACTGCTATAGACTATTTTACCAAGTGGGTTGAGGCAGTACCCCTCATTGTAGCTGACAACAAGTCTGTGGCCATGTTTATACTGAACTACATCATCTACAGATATGGTCTACCCTCAACAATAATCATTGACATGTTGGAAACACTGAGAGGGGGGGGGGGGGGGGGAANGGGGGGGGGGGGGGGGGGTGAATCAGTGTTTAGCTTAATTATTTAAATTGAGCAAATTAAACATAAATCAATCATATAACACTTGAAGCTTAACACAATATCACATAACACAAGATATGATTACGGGGAAACCTTGATTAGAGGAAAACCCCGGTGGGAATTAGTACCCACAAATATTGTACTAGTATAACGAACCTGTTAGAGTTCCTTTGCCCTGTTAGGAGCAGTCTATATAATGTAAGTACAATGACCTAGTTAAGGGTGAGGACTCACTATCCAAGAGCTCACTACTCAAAGAGAAAGAAGGCTACAACCTCCTGAGAATAGATATGCACTATATCCAAAAGTGAAGTGTTGTATGTGACATAGATGTCTGATCAGTTCCAGTTATGTGCTTATGCTCTTAACTTCTTTAAGGAATCTATCTCATACTGATATCTTCATACTTCTTTGCTATACATCTTCTCTAAATATTTCGATGACAATATATACAACCCTGTTAGGGGTGAGGACTCACTATCCAAGAGCTCACTACTCAAAGAGAAAGAAGGCTACAACCTCCTGAGAATAGATATGCACTATATCCAAAAGTGAAGTGTTGTATGTGACATAGATGTCTGATCAGTTCTAGTTATGTGTTTATGCTCTTAACTTCTTTAAGGAATCTATCTCATACTGATATCTTCATACTGCTTTGCTATACATCTTCTCTAACTATTTCGATGACACTTCAAATGTATCTTTGCATTACATATATATATCTTTATGCCTGAATAGACGCGACTATAAACAAGACCTTAGTCAGCCCAAAAACATAATACAAAACGCTTCCAAACAAATTGGCTTAAGTGTGTTTACAAAAATGTTTAACACATGATAACAAACTTATTACAATAGGAACTTAGCCTTTACATAACAAAAGATTACACGCTAATCAAAATAATGAAGTCAACTTCATACTCTGTATTTTGGACTACTGGTGTACTTGTTCTTTCTGTAACTTGTTTGTACTTCCATTTTGTACCATGCGTGTATAGGGTAATCATAATAACATACCATAAAGCTTAAGTCTGAATGTGCATATCCTGATGTGGTGGTACGCACATGCGCTGATGCCCTGATCGATTGCATGTCACTGTTCAGTTCTATCTTCTGCACTTAGTCAATTTTCACTTCATAGTTTACTGTCAAAACTTCATATGACTTTGTTGCCACAATGACAACACAAAATAATCCATATACTCTCTGGGAGTCAACTTTCCAACAATCTCCCCCTTTGTCATTAATGGCAACAAAGGAATGTGGCCAAGTTACTCAAAATTGACTAACACAAAAACTGTATATCATTATACTTTATAATATATACTGCTCCCCATATATACACATATTCCTTGTATATTACTCCCCCTTTGACATTAATGACAAAGGTGCCAAAATTTTGTGTCTCTAGATACTTACTCCATATATACATCTAGATATACAATCTGAAGATTCTTTATCTCTTGCTGCCAGAATGCCTTCATTGCATCAACTGTCTGGAGATGGTCGCATAGAGCATAAGTGAGCTTCTCCATTTTTATCAGTTCCATGCAGGGACCTTGATCATATGCGACAATAGTGGCATCAATATGTTTGATATTCTCATCCAGAACTGCTAAGGAGGGCGCAAGTGCATTTCTCAAATGAGTCTGCCGGGTCCTTATCTTATTGATCTCTATTTTAGCTTTTTCTATCTTGTCAAGATGAACTTGATAGATACTGTTGCAAATGTTCATGTCTTACATGGGTGTATCGACTGATTTCCTAACACTGTCAACCAAGATATCTGCCTCCTCTATCTTCTTGATATGTTCAGAGGTGAATTTTACCCTGTCCATGTAGTTGGCTATTACATTTCTGCCTTTAGCTACCAACTCTTTCAACATAGTCTGACCAATATTCAATGATTTTAAATCTAAGGAAAAACTCTTTACTAGTTCAATCAACCTTTCCTTTTTGTACTCATCTTCTACAATTCTAGTAGCTGAGTCTACTAAGTTTGTAAAATGTGCTTTGAATCTTGTTAGTATACTGTCTACATCATCAACTGACTAAATTTTTGCTACTTTCTTATTTGCAGGTACTAGGTCATTCAGGATGTTTACTGATTCCAAGAAGAGAGGGTTTCTCATAACCTATTTCTCTTTGGCCTTTTCCATGGCTAGGACACTAATCTTGATCAGGTCTTCTTCTCCCCAAGCATCCAAACTTGCTGAGTCAGCAGTTAAACTTGACAACAATGAGGTAGATGGTTGAATGGATGGTGTGAATATGGTATTCTAACTAGTATCCATGCATTCACTTTTAACTGGGATTTCCATGACTAGTGTCTCATTGTTTTGATTATCTTCCTCTTTGTTCAAGTCTGTTGAATATATAGAGGGAACTTTATCTTGTTTCAAAGATGTATCATCGTTGTATGCCTTCTCTGTCTCTTCCGAGTTTTCAAATGCTTTTTCAACTTTATCCATATCATTATCAGAAGCGGTCATAGATATCTTGATATCATCAATCACTATAGTATCCCCTAAGTCTTTTGTTGTATTGGAGGCTATTGAGACTGAGGGTGCTGAAACCTGTGGACCTGTCTTAGGTGCATTCTGAATTACTGGTTCTGCAACCTATTTAGGAGGAACTAGAGTTGCCTTAGCTATAGGTGTCATTGATGGATATATATGTCTATCCAAAAAAACCCACTCAAATTCCTTACGAGTCTCTTCACCGACCAGATCATACTCCTTGTTCATGATATGAAGAATTCTTGTTTTGGTTCTTAGGTGTGGCTTTACTAAATCCAACAAAATGACTTTCTCATCATGCGAGCACATCGAGGGAAGACTATCCAATGTTTCTTCTCTTATCCTCATATCCTCTTTAATTGCTTGCCTCTTCAACATATCAATTATGTTCCATACCTTGTCTGGTATGACAGTCTTTAGTTCCAATACAGTCCTTTTCAACTTAATCATATGAGAGATGATCATAGAATGAATATCTGATTTGTCTATCTCTTGATATTTGTCATATACATTCTTGAGAGACTCTATTCTTCCTTCATTGACAATTTTGTTCTTTAATACATTAAGACTAGGTCTGAAACCTACCTCAGGAGGAGCTTGTGTGTTCTTTACCTTGCTCCTTGTAGTTCTTGAGGATGGATGAATAGTGGGTGCTTGCTTCCTTCCTCTAGACTTCTTGCTAGGTACTGATGCTAGAGATGCATCCAGATCAATGGTGGTTGATGGCGCAGATGTATCTTCATTTGATTTCTTCTTCTTCTTCTTGGGCATATCAGCAGTCTTTTTTGTTTTTACTTCTGTGGGAGTATTCTCAAGTTCTTTGGCTATCTTAGCTTCTCTAGATTTGTCAAGATCTTGTGTAACACCATGAACTTTTAGGATATTTGAGGTAATCCTAAATGCCTTCCTTTTGTTCTCAACACTGTATAAGATAGAATCAACTTGATTCGTCTTTTCTCTATAAGTGCCCCATCTAGGTTCATTGGGATCCTTGGGAGCAGATAAGAGGACTTGTTCATAACCTTCCAAAACATGTTCTTCGACTTCATAACCAAGAGGGTGAATCCATTTCATCCTAGGTTCAACTACCTCCATGCAAGTACAGTCAGTCTCCACCATGAAGCATATTGTGTCTTTGTACTTCTCAACTATTTTCTCAAGTATCCTAAACCTCTTCTGCATCTTGATCCTGAATGTCTTGATGTCCATGTCCATATAATCCTTCACACTACTCTCTGATGTGGCTTTTACTGAAATCTGTGACATAGTGGGTTTGCTTCTGTCTAGGTAGAGGTTTGCAACCTTTCCTACTATGTGGAAGTAGATATATATGATCAGTGAGCCAAACCTGAATATGTTTCTCTTGTCATGCTTGATAGATTAGATGTTGTTAATCAATTGAGTGCGCAATATCTCACATAGGTTGTACTAAGTATTATCATTCACCATTTTTATTGCTGCTAAGATAGTGGTTGCAGATACATTGTTTAGTCTGCTTGCATGCTGAAATTTACAACCTAGTATCATGGTAACTAGCTTAATGTCATGTTCCTTGATGGGATCAACTGTCATACCATGCCTATCACTCCTGGATAAGCATGCCTGCTCAACTTGTTTCTTGACATCTTTACCAGTTGGAAGAACTGGTCTAGTCTTGGGAAGTCCAGTCATCTCATGAATTAGATTTGTAGTGATGCAGACATGAACCTCACCTATCTAGTATAGATCATCATGTATCCTGCTTAGTAATATCTTCACCCATTCTGGCTCATAAAACTTGTGCACATTGGAATACTCAAAGATAGGTTTATCAGTGAGATGCGCGTATTCATTCTTGAATGTATAGTCAGGTTTCATCATAGAACCCATGAGAGATGCAATGTTGTTGTCTCCAACTATTTATTTCTTGCAATAAACATATGCACGAATGTCTTCTACATGTACGAATCCTAGCAGAGTCCTAGAGAATACTCCTTCGACATCATCCAGTATGGACTTGAATGGATGCTTCTTAAAAACAAATATCTTCCTCTCAGCAATGTTGAATACAACAGGAGTTTCCATACTTACTTGTAACTAGGTTAAGTAGGGTTTCATGATGATTCTAAATTGACGTGACTGCTAGGGTTCCGTTCCAAATGTAATCCATTCATAAACCAACTAATCCTTCAAGTAGTAGTGCTTTGATGCTCAATGCCTATCTATTTTCTGAATGCTTCAATCTCAAATGCAAAGTGAGGTTTTTAAGATCTTTTGCCAATTTATATAAAGATCAATTGCATTTAATGCTCATTGCCAAAAAGTGATTTACATAGATAATTTCAAACTTTTTTCTGAATGAAGTAAAGGCAATGCGTGAATGCATACAACCTTAATTCTTGATTACATGCATGAATCCATAGGCGCATACTCAGAGGTGATTATACCAGCCATGCAGGGGTTCAGAGCTAGAATAGATCCCCCTAAGACCATGAGGGTCAACTATTCAGAAGTAGAAGGTGTGTCCATTGAGGATACATTTTCTACCTTGTTCTCTTCATTATCCTTATTTACTTCAACCCATATTTTATTTGAATTAGCTTTGGCTTCCACAAACTTGACTTCTCCTGATTCTTCAAACAAAGACTTATTGGGATTCTCTTATCCTTTTGTTCTTGATCTGCAAAACCTTGAGATATGTCCAGCTTTTCCACATGAGTGACAAACAATAGGAGGTCTAGTGTTGTTATTCATCATGCTGCATTGCTTGGTTGTGTGTCCGTTGTAGTTACATATCTGACATGTAATATTCTGCAAGTTTCTTTGAGGTTGATTTCTCTGATTGAATTGAGTTTGATTCCTTTGGTTTAGTTGTGGCTGATTTCTTTGATTTGTTCTGCAATGAATATCCCTATGACCAAACTTATTACAGGAGTAACAATAACCATTGAAGGGTCTTACATTCTTACAATCTCTTGCCAAGTTTTCATGCTTGTTACAGGCATAGCAAGTACAGTTGACTTCCTTGTTCTTATCTTTTGGTGATTCTGCTCTGATCTCTTCATGATTTTCAATTTTCTTTTCTTCTGAAGATTCGGTTAGAGCTTTCTTTCTTTCTTGTAATGAGTTGATCTCAATTTGACCTAAACTGTATCCCATACCAATGGTGTCACCTTTTGTCTTTTGTGCATAGAGCTGTGATTGAATAAGATCAAAGCTTGTGTGTATTTTATCAATCTTGTCCTTTTCTCCTGATAGTTCAGATTCAATTTTTTTCTTGATATTTTCCAAATCCAAGATTTTCATATTGCCTTGCATGAGTTCTTCATCTAACTGTTTATTTTCTTTGTTCTTCTCTTCAATAGCTGTTGAGCTATCAGTTAACTGATCATTCAATTCTTCTATCTTATCTTTCAAAGACATGTTCTCTTCATTCAATTTCAAATCATTGGTGGAGCACTCTTTTAGTTCTTTCCTTAGTTTCTTGATAAGCATTTGTGAGCCATCAAATTTTAGTTTAAGTTCTTCATTTTATTTCTCAGATCTGTCTAGATCTTCAAGGGCTGCTCCAAGATTCTTTTTTAGATGTTTGACTTCTGCTGAATCCATGATCTCTTCAAGTGGTTAAACTTTTCTCTCTGAGGACCAGGCTCTAATACCAATTGTTGGAAACACTAAGAGGGGGGGGGGGGGTGAATCAGTGTTTAGCTTAATTATTTAAATTCAACAACTTAAACATAAATCAATCATATAACACTTGAATCTTAACACAAGATCACATAACACAATATATGATTATGGGGAAACCTTGATTAGAGGAAAACCCTAGTGGGAATTAGTACCCACAAATATTGTACTAGTATAATGAACCTGTTAGAGTTCCTTTGCCCTGTTAGGAGCAGTCTTTACAATGTAAGTACAATGGCCTGGTTAAGGGTCTGACCCTATTAGGATTATTTTACATGCAACCCTATTAGGGGTGAGGACTCACTGTCCAAGAGCTCACTGCTCAAAGAGAAAGAAGGCTACAACCTCCTGAGAATAGATATGCACTATATCCAAAAGTGAACTGATGTATGTGACACAAATGTCTAATCAGTTCCAGTTATGCGCTTATGCTCTTAACTTCTTTAAGGGATCTATCTCATACTGATGTCTTCATACTACTCTTCTATACATCTTCTATGACTATTTTGATGACACTTCAAATGTATCTTTGCATTATATATATATATATATATATCTTTATGCTTGAATAGACGCTACTATAAACAAGACCTTAGTCGGCCCAAAAACATAATACACAACACTTCCAAACAAATTGGCTTAAGTGTGTTTACAATAATGTTTAACACATGATAAAAAACTTATTACAATAGGCACTTAGCCTTTACATAACAAAATATTACATGCTAATCAAAATAATGAAGTCGGCTTCATACTCTATATTCTGGACTGCTGGTGTACTTGTTCTTTCTGTAACTTGTCAGTACTTCCATTTTGTACCATGTGTGTATAGGGTAATCATAATAGCATACCATAGAGCTTAATTCTGAATGCACATATCCTGATGTGGTCGTACGCACATGCGCTAATGCCCTGATCGACTGCAAGTCACTGTTCTATTATGTCTTCTGCACTTAGTCAATTTTCACTTCATAGTTTACTGTCAAAACTTCATATGACTTTGTTTCCATAATGACAACACAAAATAAGCCATATACTCCTTGGGAGTCAAATTTCCAACATGACAATGGGGGGAAATTCAAGAACAAGGATCTAAAAGAATTATGCACTAAGTTCAGAATTATTCAGCACTGGTCTTCTATCTATTATCCCCAGGGTAATGGACAGGCGAAAGCTTCAAATAAGACTATTCCCAAGATCTTACACATCACAATACACAAATCTAGATGAGACTGACATCTCCAGATTAATCTAGCTTTATGGGCTTACCACACCAGTATACAGACACCAACAGGGGCCACACCCTTTGCTCTAGTTTATGGTGCAGATGTAGTGCTTCATATTGAGGTTGAGATTCCTACCTTTCGAGTCTCTCTAATGGGCCTCATTACTGATGATGATATCAGAATATCTCAGCTTCAAGAACTTGAACTACTAGATGAACATCGAAAAGTGGTGTTCTATCATCTCTGAGCATATCAAAAGAGAATATCTAAAAGCTACAACAAGAAGGTCAGACCAAGGGAATTCCAAATGGGTGATCTCGTCCTAAGAGAGAACCCCAAGAATCAACAACAGTGGGTCCAGAAAGGAAAATTTGAACCAAACTGGCTTGGTCTGTATGTTATCACTGCAGTATTTGGGTATGGTGCTTACCATCTCTCTACCACAGAAGGGGAACAACTCAAAGAGCCTATCAATTCTCTTCATCTGAAGAAGTTCTACAGTTGAGATGTCTTTTGAATGCTCATGTACATAGTCTATTCTGAGAAAATCCTAAAAATTGCAAAATGTCTGGAAAAATGATCATCTTAGTGAAAACCTGGCAAATAGGCGCTTTGATGTATCTATTATCCTGGTGAAAACTTGGTAAATAGGCGCCTTAATAATACAAAAAAAAAAAATACAAAAAAAATTAAAAAATGAAAAATACAAAAAAAATGAAAAAAAAGAGAAAAATGTGCCATTGATGAAAACCTGGTAAACAGGTGTCATGGTAGCTGGTGGAACCCATATGAACAAAATGATTTGTATCCATCTTATTTCGGGAAGTAACTATTTACATACACATTCTTGTTTTTTATAGCTTCTACTGTTTACCATCTTTCTCTTATCGAAGTATTATCATGTTTTTCGTTCACTTTCATATGACTTGTGTTTTAATATTTTAAGATTGTCACTAAGGAGATCTAAGAATTTGATTTTATGAATTTCCTTCGTTAAAGACATAATGTAATTGCGATTAATCTTGAATGTGTTTTGGATTAAGTTTAAAGCCTTATGTGATGTTTTCATGTAAACCTTAATGAAATTAAAAGAAATTATGCATGTCTTATCATCACATTATGAATTATTAATCTATGTCGATGATAAAAGTGGTCGAATTATAATCATGACCTAAGGAGTAATATTTTATGTAGGGAGTTATATTTTTTATTTAATGATATATTCTAATGTTTTGATGTTTTGAAAAAAATTGATCCTGATTCGATTAATCTTCCATGGATTTAAATGTTTATTATTTTCAATAGGAAGATGATATTATTATTTATGATCGTACTCTAGAAGATAAAAATATGTTGTGATTTGATAAAAGATATTTCCTTTTCATATATTTGAAACTATATACTGTACCCTCATTCTTATAGAATGACTAGGGTTATCATTATTGTGTGAAAAGAGTATTAAAAAAAGGGTGGTTGGTAGAAATAAAATATCTCCTAGAAAATATGTTATGATTTGAGAGTACGAAAAGGAATTTAAATAAATTCATAAGGGAATATGTTATTGAAAAGGGTTATATTAATGCGTGCTTGTTTATGAAAATGTTCACGTTATTATAGATGTTTACGATATCGATATACACTTATGATTTCTTTTATTAGTTATCATGAACAAAATTTATATTGTTAGTACGCCTAAATAATATGTGGTTTTCATATCACTTGATAAGTTTTAAAAGGTATGATTTCTATTATAATGATATGTTATTTTTATTATTATTATCAAAACAAAGCTTTTATCGAAATAATAAAAAGAAGGTACAAAGAAAGACTAATTAAAGCTTTGTATAGTAATACGAGTAAAA
>MU225942.1:591520-606833 GCA_018584345.1 Thuja plicata
ATTATTGACTTTGTTAAATTCAAATGCTTTATGATTAATTACTCTTATTTTGAAATTCTTCTTTTTTATTATTAATGTTAAAGATGTTTAAAAACTACAATTATATTGTGATCATTGTTATTTTGGCAAATAAGATAATAACATTATTATTTTGCAAGGGTGGCAAAGGTGGCAAGATGCATTTCCATGTTGAATTCCTTCATCAACGTCCATCTTCAACATGATTGATCGATAGTGATTAGCAGGAATTCATCAGCTCTAAGCAGCGGTCGACATCAATGATTAAGTGACTATACAACGCGACGTCCATCAGCATTTGAAATGGTCGATAAAGATGATAGATACAACACCACGCCATCTGCAAGCAAGTTGATAGCTTTGAGACAGCCAACAAAAGAATGGTCGATAGATACAAACTGGATGCCTCCATCATATCGGTCACCATCTTTATCAGCACCAAGAATGGTGTAGTCTGCAATTCATCTACACATCCATCATGCTGGTCGCCATTGTCAACAACAAGCATGACATGTCTGCACACCCCATCATGCCACGCATCCATCTTCAAGACAGTCGATACCTTCAAATAGCATGTGGAGCACCACCTCCCACGCCACATAGTCTGCAAAGATGTTGGAAATGTTTCCTTCACGCTGGCTGCCACCCTCATCAACAATAATGACATTTGTCATTGAAGACAACAAACATCATGCCACATCCGTATGGTTGATTGATATCCCAAGGAACATTGTAGAGAGTTATGATAAAGCCGACTGGTGAAAACATTTTCTGCAAACAACAAATGCACGCTAGAACAAAATTAATCTCCAAGATACATCGACAGACATACCATTTGTGAAGGAGACTGTGGATAGATATAAAGACAAGGAACGTTATGATGCTTGGAAGATTGTCTTTGATGCGCACGTACTATTGTTAGTTTTTTGGATCTCAGCAGAGGTGACAAATTGAAAAGGTTGAAGTCATAATTAAAATGTCCATATTTATCGAAGAAGTAGCATATTAAATCACAAACCAGGGACTCATTGATGACTCATCAGATGAGTTGTCATACGTTCACTTCCACGTCCATCAGCATCAACAAGGGTCGGTGAAGGTAGCCATCCTCAAAGCTATCCTCAGAGCCATGTTTCTACAACAAGGAGGAGCCCAATGCAGCCACGAGGAGGTTTTGAAATAGACCAAACAGTTTAGGAGGTTTTAAAAGTTTTCCAACCGAATGGTTGGTAGTTGTGATTATTGAAAAGAAGAGATTTGAATCTAAAGACAAAACAATTGATAAAATAGTTAGTTCTAGGTTAGTTTATAGCGAAAAGGTGTGATCATACAATGCACCCTTTCACTTTCATATTTATAATCATTCAGAAATCTGCAAATGACACAGAATAATAACATTGAATGACTGATGTTGAAACTATGGATTCGTGGGTTGTGATGAAATGAAAGATAGTTCGAGTTTGAAATCTAAATGCAAAGACCTGATACGTCTTCTTAACAAGGAGAGATAAGTCTATATTTTTCTTCTATTGTGCAATAGTCATTTTCATTATTTTCTTTACAATCATGTCCTTCAGATAAACAAATTGACATTCTTTAAAGTGATAGTTTTGATTTGCGCATATTTCAATTTAAGTTTATGTTTTGTATATTCAATTAGTTCTTTCTCATTTTTTGCATGGTTAAAATCTTATTGATTAAAATATTGATCAAGTAGTCCGTCATTTGAGAAATAGTATTAAATTGAAATACTTTTAAACTTTTTTAGTTATACGTGCATATTATTACACCTTTAAGGTGATAATCTTTTGTTTTCAAAGCCGTCTCTGAAGTTAAATGTAGGATTGGAGAATTATCGACTCTGTTTGCCCATTATTGGAATAAAGTACTTGTCTTTCTCGTTATTTGAATTTGGATTAGGTTTCATTGTTTCAAGTTTTTGAATTACTCTTTTATTTCATCTAATTCAGTTCATATTTCAAATCATATCAAGCAACATTAAATACATTACATTTCATTAACACATATGTTTTCAGTTTTGTGATCTTATTAACACATTGAGAAGCAGGAATTGAAGCTATCAGTTATCCATTGTAGGAAATTTCTAAGAAGACTTTAAAGACAGGTTTTAAAGTGCAGGCCCACCAGCCTTGGTTTCGTGGAATCAGAATTGTAGGCGGTCGTCAAAACCTTGTTTGTTGGCAAATCGATCATATTTATCTTCATTGGATAAATGAAATCTTTTAGGAGTCCAATCTGTCGATTTGAGCACCAACAGTAGCAAAAATAGAATTTCTGCCAAGATGGTGAAAACCTGGTAAATAGGCACCTCTTATTCTGCAATGCTCTATCTATCGCGGCATCCCTTGGCTTTCTTGCAATTTTCTCTCCTTCTTTCCTGCTTTAGTTTTCTCTCTCATGCATTCACTCTTAGTTATTTTTGAGATTTTTGCTCGACTTCACATGGATTGAAATTGGCCACACTCGGGGCATCTTCTTGGTCTAGGGGGCATTTTCCTATCTTTTGGAGTCTCTCTCCTCTTGGCATCAGTCACCAGTGGTCCTCACTGAGTCTGCCTATTGATGCCTAGATCTCATGCCAATCTTTATACTTGAGAATCTTTCTCAGTCACTAGTGATTCTCACCGCGTCTGCCTACTGTTGCTGTACTACTGATATTTCTCACATCAACTCACTATCTGCATATTTGACATCAATCCACTTTGGGTCTTTTCAAGATCCCACCTGACTTGACATGACCCCAACGTCATAGCTTGGGGGAAATCCACTCGGATTCATCCTCTCTATATGAGTCAAGTCAGTCATCAACATTCATTACTTGGGGGCATGGCTCCCCACTTTGATCGCATCTTTGGTTTACACTCAAGTCAGTAATCTTGTCAGTTCTAAAGGACAACTATTTACTGGCACAAACTGGTGTTTCTCAACACCCCATAAACAATGTTTTTCAACACTATCTTTGGACACATGTGTGTTTTTCAACACACATTGGACATCACAATGTAAACATCTCTCGATAGCAATCAAACACATCGCACTCACAAGCACAATGATGTTTTTCAACACCCCTAAAACACATGCACATTGGTAAAATTTGAAACATGCTGAGCTATGATTGAATATTTCTTTGTATGCTGTTTGTTCTCATGAATTTCATTGATATTTCCATTGTCTACTATTTGTGGGTGTGGTTTTAATGATCTGACAACGTCAAATAAATAGGGTGTATGTGATAAGAGCTTCTGCATTAAGGTGGGAAAGCCTCACATCCCTCAATCTTGTTTATTTGTACGCCAAGGGGAGGTTGGAACTATCTCCTTGACTATTATTGCTTTGTTCGTTTACTTGTGTACTCTTACTATATCAAACTGGAAATAATGTTCAGGTCATCTTGGCTTGTGTGCCCTAGCGTTTATGTTCGTTTCCTACATTTTATCTTATGAAAGTCGTATTCATATTCTTATGGTTGCATTGGCGCCAGTAAGGATTGTATTGACTCTGATGTTCCAAAACTCAATGATGATAATTATGCGATGAGTCCAACAACCAAGTCCTAGGGTTGCATTTAGCTTAGGCTTGCATTCACATTTTAAGCTTGCATAGCGACAGTTTTGGTGCTCTCTTAATTGTCTTCTCATTCTTTGAAGGTTCTCATCTTTTGTCCTGGATTCCTCACGACTGTACAAGTGTTTGATCCTTGCTCCAATGCTTCAATTCCAAATGTTTTGAACTAGAATCTAATTTTCAAAAGTGATCCATTTTCATGATCGAAATCAAAATTTGACACTCCTAAGTAGCTCAAAATCACGTTTTAAAATTTTGGGACTGACGTGCTTCGATGGTTGTGCAGTCAAATTTATGACGTCGCTTTCTTGTCAGAATCATCTCTTGTCATCATTTTCTTGGCTTCTGTAATCTTTTCATCAAAAGTCCACTCTAGTCAATTCTAGTCAAACTTGGTCAACTATGGTCAAATCTAGTCAACAGGACCTCCTAATCGCTCTAAATTGATTCTTCCTTCTCTTGATCTATCTCTGAATTCCTTTGGATCTTTGATCTTACTTCTATCTTACTTCTATCTTACTTGGATCTTTGATCATCTTTCTGTTGTGTCATCTTTCGATTTCGCTCCTGAGGGGGCAAGATGATTGCATCATTGAATCTTTTTGCATCATTCTCGAATCAGTCTGATCTAAATCAAAAGTCCCCATTGCTAGGGGCATCTCATCACTTGGGGCATATTCAGTATTTCATACCTTATTGTCAAAATTGGATGTTCCATGATCTTGAATCTCTAGGGGCATCTTGATGCCTCACATATTGTCATCTTGTCATCTATCTTTCTAGGTATCTGAGCAATCTAACTCGGATCCTCAAGGATCAAGCTTCGTTCTAGAGATGATTCTTAAAATCCCATTGGGTATTGGGGCAATCTAACCCTAATTCCTGATATTCATGCTTCATTCTGAAGACAGCTCTCAAAGCTCTTTTTGATCATTATCTGGGCAACCTAACCTGGATCTCAGAGGGCTAACCTTTGTATTGGGGCAATCTAACCCTGATTTTGGAGATAGTCCTGAATCTTCATCAGCTATCAACAGACATTGGGGTAATCTAACCCTGATTCCAATTTTCTCTCAATTGGTATTTGGACCATTGTCTTCGCAATCTAACTTAGACTTCGAAGAATCATGCTTCATTCTAAAGATGGTTCTGCTTCTCTATCTAATTGGTGTCTTGGCAACCTAACCTAGACTCCCAAAATCCTCATCTGTCACATCATACTATTCTTTGAATCAACGTGCTGCTCACACATCAATTCAAAGATGGGCAAAATGTAACACCCCAAAATTGGCACCTTACAATTCTAATCAATTTTGGTGCATTTCTTCAAATTATCATCATCAAAGTCCTATTGTAATAGACAAATTCTCCTTCCTAATTGTCTTTAATTGACTTAGTCTCAAATGCAGAAAACTTAAATTTGCATAAATCTTACACCATATTCAATCCCTAAATTTTCAAAATTTATTAGCTAAAAATCCCTATGATTAATTAATTTAATTCTAAAGTCCTAAGTGCTTTTAAATTAAATTAATTCCACCCCCTTTAGCTAATACACATCAAGGGAATTAAATATTATTTGGTTATTTGAATGGATTATCCTCACTTAAATTTAATAATTCAAACAATGTGAAAAGCCACCCATGTGGCAATAATTCATTTATTTAATTAAATAATTCCTTCATATTTGTCTCACCTTCCTCCATGAAGATGAAGAGTCAGTTGTTTATTCGCAAGAAACTCTTCATCCTCTCTTCAGGCTTTTCTATATTATGGACCTTCTTTCCTTCATTTGGAGGGCAATTTTTGGAGTACCAAAACTATAGTGAATTATTGTTTCAATTCTCTCATATTGCCAAGCTTTTATTGCATATTTAGTGTAATTTCATAGAGCTTAATGACATTTTTCATCTCAATTTAGTTTGTTTACTTATCAAGTAGTTTAATTCTGTTATCTCTTTCAAGTTTCTTAGCTTAAAATATGCATCTTCATTCCTAGATTATAATTGCATCTCTCATATAGAATTAATTTCATTTCAGTTTTCAAAGCTTTCAAATCCTCCATTTTAGCAATGGTCTATGGTTGTTGGCTCCCATTCTGAGAGTAATTAAAAAACCCAACTAAATAGGAGGCAACAGGTCGATTCGATCGATATTGTGGAATGAGCAATTCATGTTCATCTTTGCGATTCAACGATTGAGCAATGACTATGTTGTGTTGTGGCTGATTTAGAGGTCAACATTCATACACATATAGGAGGATTCAATGCAGTGCACTTGATGCACACAATTATCTGTCCCTTCATCATGGTTTCATGTTTCACATCACCTGGGAACATTTACCTCTCACCTACATCCAATGGTTGTAAAATTCCTACTACCACCCTTAAAATATCGAAACACCACATGTTATTTCGGTTAACTAACATTTTGAAGAGAATGAAAGTTAAACAAACATCAGGGTTTTCTGCCATTGACACTTCTTCTCCAGGTTTATATACACTAAATTCCTTTTCCCTACCTCACAGGCCTACAATTTATTTGTTGATTTTCTCAATGCCCTATTTTGTGTTTGTATCTTTTGTTTTATTTTGTGTGTGCTTTCCACTTTGTACTTTGAATCCACAAATTTAACATGGATATTAAAACCACATTTAAGATTTATGTATGTTTTGAAGGCTTTATGAACTTTTAATTAAATGCAATTGGTAGGCGTAAATGATCAAGAACATATTTAGTATTGTTAATGATCATACCTTGCTGATAGCTATGTTTTGGATACCTCAATGTTCTCAGCAGCAAAATGTGTCTGAGAATAGTCTGGCATGAAGTGGTTTGGAAATAGCTTCCATGTTCAGGTTATATCCATGGCAAATCATTGTCTATGGTCCTTTCAAGTTTGGCATTCCAAAAGAAACGACCCCATACACTCTCTAGAGTTGAACAATTTACAGTCAATTACTAGGAAAATTAGAAAAGAATCAATTAAATTGAAATTCATCATCATTCTATATGTAGACTTACCTAGATTTTATGATAAAGGGTTGTTAATACTCAGATCAATACCCGCATGATTTTCTTCCATAATATGTGGGTCAAGAAGAAGATGCCTTCTTAACTCATCATACCTGAAAAATTATTTTCTTTAAATTTTTCATAGAATAAAAATAATTTGCTTATGTAGAATATATAATGCCTACAAAAAAATTTCTTTAAATTTGAAAAGAATTAAATATTCCTTGGAGAAACTACGGGTTTCAGAGTTGATGATAAAACATGTAAACTATTTGAAGTAGTGAAAATAGAGTATGTTCTAGAATTTCACAAATGCTCAAAGCACACACGAGTCTATTGACATCAATATTGTCATTCAAAGGAAGAGCATAGAAAAACAAAATGACACCATGAGGATATAACTAAGAAAGATAGAGAAATATGCAAAAGAAAATGGCGAAAATATTGTTGGCATATTATTTGAGAGGGCAGATTTATTTTAAAATCCATATTATGTTCAAAGTGATAATGAATACTTCATATTACATAACAAATGACATAGTGGTTACTCAATGTACTTCCAATCATGCCTCTCAATTTCAATAAATTGTCATGTCATGGCTAAACTTTATTTCAAGTTTATATGCATCTTTTCTTTTTCATTGCTCACGACCTACAATTTTTTTGGGTGCATTTATCAATGCCCCTGTTTCCATGTTTGTATCTCTTTGTTTCTGTTTTCTTTCCATTCTATAATTTGATGCCCCAAATTCAATAGGGATATTAATTTTTTTAATGAAACTTAATCATTAGAAAATGCCTCTTCTTCTCGTGTGTTGTGTTCTGTGTTCTGACTTAGATTATGGGGTAAGCTTTAGGTGTGGTTAGGAAACACATAGGCCAACATCGTATGAAAGGAAAAATGTAAAGCAACCATGATATGTTGTAATTTATATTCCTTTACCACACAAATTATTGTGACCATTGGCAACCTGCACTGTTTCCTCTATTTTTTTTAAACTTTTTTTTTGAGCTTTTATGTCTGAATTTTTCTATTATGGTAAAATCATACCGCTCTATTATGCTTTTTAGAAACTTGTGTAGGTTTTTTCAACCATAGAAGCAAAAATCTACAAAAAACATTTTGATTACACCTGATTTTCCATGAATCAATCCTGCGAATGATTTTTTCTCCAAAAAATCCTTTCTTTTACCATAAAGATTGTTGACTACAATTTTTAGTAGTTTTTTCGCATTGACATTTTGTAAAAAATTGCATTTCAGTCACATTTGAAATCTTAATCAACTTCCTATCTTTTTAAAATATTGTTGATTGCATTTTTCAACATTTCTTTCACATTTAAATTGTGTAAAAATTGCATTTATTTTGTGTCTACTGTAGCTGTATTATTCTGGAGGAAGTGTGAGTTTTGGGTAAACAATTTGTGGACGTGTTTTGTTATGTTATATTTTCTCAACATCTTATCTCTAGTTAAATGAGTCAAGTTGTATGAGAGGGGGTGAAAACTAAACAATATGTGCATTAGTGTTGGTAGTTCATAGTCAAACAATTATATGCAACAATAAAGTTGTAAATATTTTATTTAATTCTTCTTAATGACATCCAATCAAGTTGAATTTTTGTCATGTCACGTGCTTGTCAATGTCTTGATTACTATTGAGTTATTCTAGAATCAAATTTTTATTCTGATTATTCAGCGACTTGATGGGCTTGAAGAGGGTCGGAAGTTGACCCAGAGTTCATAACCCCATTCCTTTTATAAATCAGTTGAATTCTAAATCATGGAAGCATGGAAGTCTAATTGCTAACACTTTTTTCTCTAACATGCTCTGTTTTGTTTAGGGGATAAGAAAACACTTGTATGTTATTACTATTTTTAGATACATAGATTTGTATTATGAGTGTTTTTACTTAGGATGTTTCTAGATGGAAAGGATTGAATGTTTGTTAGGTTGTTTTAGGGGATAAGAGAAAGATTTGGAAATATTCATTATTTAGGTGTAAAGGAAATTCCAAACTATTAAGTGTATTACACATTTGTTATCTAGAGTTGAAAAACTTTCTACATGCAGCTGTTTATTTTATTTTATCTGTCTTATCATGAGTTGAAAAATTACTGTATCTATTTTGACATAAGCTTAATGTGAATCTTCGCCTGAATCTTTATGTCTTCGTGAAGAGATAATTTTGAATGCACAAATTCAATTTTGTTTACTACTTTCCTGTGAATGTCATGTTTGTAGCTTTGGATTTTTTTGGTAAATAGAAATTGTAATTATTGTTTGCAAGTTTCTTTTATAGATTTAACATTTTCCTCTCTTTTTTACGTCATGGAAAATCCTCAATGGCCAAATCCAATTATTGGAATTTTAAGTAGTTCCTCATAAATCAGTGTTCCACAACCATCTACTTGCTCAAATATGTCTATCAATTGGAATGGATTTCATGAAACATAACTCCATAATGTTGCAAGTGGTATTTCCCTTAGTTTCCAATAGCATGTTGAAAAATTAAAGGTTATGAGTTCTCATACTTGCAATGTCAAAGATTTTGAGATCATGGACATAGAAGAAACACTGCATGATTTGCATGCATACTACATGAAATATTCTAGCTTTTGTACTTTCATACGAGAAATGTATTATGATGAATATTATAGAGAAGAAAATGCTCCTGGTATTCAGCGTGCATTTCAGGCCTACCTAAACCACCCATAACACATTGTATATTGAAGTGTCCATTTATAGTTACCTTTATTTGGACTTACACTGCCCCTATTACAGAAAGGAAGAAGTCAAAGTTTTTGGTCTCTTGTAATTAGCATAATCTTCAATTCCTTCCTCTTAGTTCCACCACCTACTACTATAAATGATTTTTGTACAAATTTGATTCCACTAGCAATACAAATGCATATTGTATTTTTCCAACACGTTTGCATTTATATGCTCGATTCAACCCTTTACGTTGTGTGTATTCAAATTAGACATTATATTTGAACTATTACACTATGAATTGTTTAAATTTCACACCCAATTTGTATTTCATTTAATTTCAAAAACAAGTTTCTATAACGCTTTATTGTCATTAAAAAATCCAACTTTTATCCTGTTCACACCTTCACATTTGAGTTCTTGCTTTACCCCTTTCTTATGCTCAATATAAATGTACACTTAGTTGTTAATTATTTTGGGATGATTTAAATTAGATCCAAAATATTTATTCCAACTCACTTCAACTGTACGCTTCCACAAATTTGTACACCCTTACACCAAGTTTTGTGATTTATACTTGTAATAGTTATGTCTTACTATTCTCGTGTAATAGTTACGTCTTACTGTTCTTGCGTACAACCTACCTTATGTTCACTTCGAGATTGTTTAAATTGCCTCCACAATATGGATTAATAAAATGATACACACTTTTTTTTATCTCTCGCCCTTAGATAATTGAATGGAAATTTGTTTGGAAAAGGAATAAAAGGTTGGAGTTGTCAGAGCTTACAACTCTTTGATAGGATGCACACATGCTTAGAGCTTGTTAAGATAATTTCATGTACAAAGGAGAGGTCGTAGATGGTGGTGCAATTTAATTGATCTCAGTTGTGCTAACTCTTTTTTTAGTCTTTTGTTATCCTTTGACAATGATTCGTAGCACTTCTTTAATAATTCATGCTCTTCTTTTATTTTCTTGAGCTTTATTCGGAAAAATTCAATTAATAAATTCAATTTTAAAGATTTGGGCTATTATTTTATGTGTTAATTAAAGACATCAACTTTCCACAGTTCATAATAATTGGCACAAGACATGCGAGCTACTCATCTTGATGATGGATAAAGGAGTGTGATTTGGAATGTTAATACAAAACAAATCATATACAACTAATAAAAAAATGACATGCCATATTATTTTTTATCTATAAAATAAAATGCCTACATGCAAACAAAGAGCATGGTCAAGCTAGTTACTATCTTGCCCTCCAATTATGGAACTAAACTTCATCTTGTCTGGGTCAAAGATTCAACCACTTGGCCAAAGCTTGTCTCTGCATCTGCAAACACAAACATAGACAAAGAAGTTATATACTAGTTTCTACAAGCTCAGACAAATTTAATGTTAGAAACCCTTTTAGGTAAAGACAATACCTGGAAATAATTGGTAAGATAACACATCCAACAAAAATAATGGTAAAATCAATGCACCCAACAACAATTGGGAAAATATGACAATTAATTTTTTCTATAGGATTTTGTATAAGAATGAAGAATGGAACTCAGGGGATGAAACCCATCTTGAAAAATGCAAAGTGTTTTTCTAATTTCTGCAACAATAAAGGCATTCAGGAGCTAAAAATGCTTAGAATCTTTGGGACAACAACAAAAGTATTATAAACACATTTTTTTTGCAGGCTTGGTGTTTATGTCAATCCATTTTTAACAACCTTCAATTTCTATTGTGTTGGGTTTATACTTGTTGTGTTTATATTTACGAATACACCATTTTCTAATATATTCAAATTCATTTCAATGGTACACTTTTTTTGGGTTCTACCTTCAAAATATACATTTTTCCAAGTAAATGATTAAATTAATAAACAAATAAAAATAGAAGAGAAGTTAAATAAACAAATACCAAGAAAAACTAAAACCACCATGTATTAAGAATCATCAAAAAACACAAAAATAAAACCAAATAGTAGAACAAGACGGTGTGTGTGTGTGTGTGTGTGTGTGTGTGTGTGTGTGTCTGTGTGTGTGTGTGCGCCCACACACACACACATATACATATACATATACAAGAACAAGAGATGCAACATAGAATATCTAGATAATACATACATGCATGCATACATATGTATGTATGCATATATATGTATGTGTGTGTGTGCGCACACACACACACACAAATATGTATGTGTGTGTGTACATATACATATACAAGAACAAGAGATGCACCATAGAATATCTAGATAATACATACATACATATGTATGTATGTATGTATATATATGTGTGTACACACACACACACACACATGTATGTATATATGTATGTATGTGTATATATATGTATGTTTGTGTGTGTGTGTGTGTACACAGACAATTATATATATTATATATTATTATAATTCATAGAATTCAACCACCAAGATCCACTACATACAAAATAACCTGTTACAAAAGCAAAGCTCAGAAACAAAACTCAGATGAACTGAAAGACAAAATATCATTCATAGAGGGAATAATAAAATACAAAGAGATAAACCTTATAAAGGAGATCGAACACCAAGAAGGTGGAGAAACCTAGGCTGCATGAATAATTAATTATTAAATGCCTAAAGTTTAGCTTAAGTGAACAAGAGATAAAAAGGCGACTTAAACAATTAAATCAATAATGATTTAATTAATAAGTGAACATAGAAATACCTTTTTACTCTAACATATATTTGATTGGTGAGTCTTATTGCTCTTTTAGTTCTGCTCCCTATTTGGGTTTTATGTTCTTGTTCTTTTAAATATTTGGGTATGTGCAGGATCATGGTATACCAAGCTATGACCTTAAGTGGCAATGGAAAATCATAAAATCAGGGTTAGTCAACTTGACGTAAAACGTTGAACATCTTATCAACCTTATGTAAAAAAGTTGTAAGAATAGAATCTATAGGAAATTGAATGTAGGTTCTAAACTACTAGCCCTTTTCTGAAAAAAAAAAATCAAATTGTTGAAATTTTTAAATTTCAATGTAGTAGTAAGAGAATTTCAAGAAAAAGATAAAAAGTACATGTATGTCTAACCACTTAATCACAATCAAACGATGATATATTTTCACAAGATTCTATATATGAGTAGTAGTCGCATGCCCAGATGTGACACATATTTTTGTGTAATTTATTCCAAACTAAATAATTAATTATGAATTTTCTGCTACAACTTTTTAAGAATAAAAACTCCCGTGTCTGACCACCTTAACTAATTCTAAACTTTACAAAATTGAAAACTTTTTTTTTTCTTATAGTAGGCAAAGCATAGAATGTGATGCATATTTCAGATTTGAAAAAAGTTAAATCGTTTGAAGGTTATAGTTATTTTTCAACCAGTCTGTCAATTAGGACTTTAGATGTAACTCAATTAGAAAATAAGTGATAATTACTTATCAAACTCAAAATTTGAGAGCAATTATATTGATGGAAAGCTGATAATCTCTTTAATAAACCCTTTTTGTTTCATCCATTTCGGGTGAAACAAAATTCGTCAGCTACATGGTCGAAGTATGGTGATTAGAGGAAATATGGTAAACACGTTTTTTGGGCTGACCATCCAAGTTTGGCGTTGCAAAGATAAAACCCGAGGCAAATACCAAGGCAATCAGATATTTGAAATAATATCGGATATCCGATATTATCAAAAATCCGATATTACCGGATATCCGATATGTCCCACCCAAAATCATTTTTTTTAGTTTTTTATAGATTTCATTTTTTATAATATTAATATTACATAAATACTAGATGATCTAACAACATTAGTATTATATTATTATTATTTATAATAATTTTGTATAATAGTATAATAGTAGTATTATATTAAATTTATTAGTATTATATTAGTATTATTTATATTACTATTGTATAATAGTATAATATTAATGTTATATTTATTATTATTTTAATAATAATAATAATACCTATGAGAGAGAGAGAGAGAGAGAGCAAAATTTAAGCGGGACATATAAAAAATCAGATAATATCGGATATCCAATAACATCAGATATCTGATTGGCTTGACTAGCATCCAAAACCAAACAAATATTCTCTGGGTCCCTCAATCCGAAAACCACATTTTTTGCTAAGAATTTTATTGGATTAGAGCTATGGAAGACAAAAAACAACTTTTTCCACCCTAAAAGTTGGAAATTTCTTGATTATCAAAGGTTTTGCATCACCTTTTTGGTCTCACCATGGGGAGTAGTATTCATTGAAAGCATAAACAAAAGAGGAAGCTGGTAAATGAAGAGATTGAAGTGTATAGAGAAAGGGATAGGGTTGGTCATCAAAAGAAGAGACAAGGTATGCTAAATATTAATGAAGATGAGGTCATAGGCCCACCCTTAAATGCGGTTTCAAGTGAAGAAGAACATGAATTTGAAATGATTTATGACAATAATATTGAAACTGGGAATGTATGGATTGAAGATGAAAATGTAGGATTTGAAAATGAACATGTAGATGTGGACAATGGAAGTGTAGACATTGGCAATAACAATCCACCAATTGAATATGAAGCAATTGACAATAATAATGGTGCACAAGAACCAAACCAATGTTACACATCTCCAAATTATATGAGAAATGAAGTCCCTTGTGAGGAAGAAAGACAAACTTCAATTTTGAGACCTTCAAGAACAACAAAATGGTCAGTTGAAATTGATGAGAACATAATGAGCAATTTTGATGGCAAGAGATCACAAAGAACCGCTCGGTTGTGGGCTTCAATACTTTTAGATCAATTTTTTAACCACAAGACATTGGTTGAATAATGTCAAATGTTTGTGCAGTTGTTAAAGATGCATAAGATGAGACCTATACTAGTCAAATTGAAGATTATTGTGAACAAGAAAATAGAGAGGAATGCTATTATTGTGAGAAATATTTTTAGTGCTGCCAATTCCATTGGGACTACTACCAAGGAAAAAGACAAGAGAGCCGCGTAGAGGGTTATTACAACCTCCTTAGTAAGTCATCATTTAATAAAGGCTCATTTGATGAGACAAACTTGTGTTGACTTGAACCTAAATTGTAAAACTTTGGATAGAGCACTTGCAAGAAGAGAAATACTCGATGATCCTCTTCAAAATGATACATGGGCTTATGGTGGGAGACTTCCACACTGTGATAAGAAGCTTACCGATGGTGTGAAGGATCAAATTCAACTATTTTGGAAATCTAACTCAAGAGTGTCACCAAATGTGAAGGATGCCTTGAAGTTGAGAATTGGCATATGAGATTGCACCCTGCATCCTAAACATGATTTGGAGGTGAGTGAAACAATGTTGTTCAAAAAAATTTGTGAGACACATCCAACATTCCAAATATCATAGATATATTTTGAAACCTTCAAGCCTTTTTTTGTGTACCTCTTACGATTCAAAATAATTGTTGTTGGAAAGATCATGTGGAGTTTTCAATCCACCATGAACTATTACGACCCCTTTTTTTTCTACTTTGCATACTAATGAAATGTTGGAGGAGTGTGGTGCAAGTGGTCTTTGATGCAGGAGCATCCCAGGGTAGTTGGCTATCCTACATGTTTGGGAGATTTGATGGAGTTGTGTGGACTTATTTTCATGTGTGAGGGGTTTGGTAGAGTTGGATAAACCTACTTGGGTCTTGGGTAATTGGTTTTGATGTATTTAATGGATCTTGGCATGGTCTTGGTTGCTTGGCATGGATTGGGAGGAGCTCGACCTTACTTAGGAATTTGGTGCCTATTATAGGCCATATAAGTAATTTTACACAAAGAGTTAGAGGATGAAAATTTCAAGGATTGAAGAGGGCCTATATTTCTACCTACGGTTCAAAGCACGAGTCCTAATTCATCTGGAGCTAGGAGATATCATGATTTTACTAAGACATCAATTTTGGGCATTTAATTGTTGTTGTTGGCCGACTTGTGGCATTTAATTTATGTGTTTGTATTT
>MU225942.1:608475-622993 GCA_018584345.1 Thuja plicata
TTATTTTCATGTGTGAGGGGTTTGGTAGAGTTGGATAAACCTACTTGGGTCTTGGGTAATTGGTTTTGATGTATTTAATGGATCTTGGCATGGTCTTGGTTGCTTGGCATGGATTGGGAGGAGCTCGGCCTTACTTAGGAATTTGGTGCCTATTATAGGCCGTATAAGTAATTTTCCACAAATAGTTAGAGGATGAAAATTTTAGGGATTGAAGAGGGCCTAGATTTCTACCTACAGTTTGAAGCATGAGTCCTAATTCATCCAGAGCTAGGAGATATCACGGTTTTACTAAGACATCAATTTTGGGCATTTAATTTTTGTTGTTGGCCGACTTGTGGCATTTAATTTATGTGTTTGTATTTAATTTATGTTTAGGGCTGACCTGTGGCTTAGATTGGTATAAGTAGGGGTTGTGGGGGAATTCTTTAGTCATTATTCATTCATCCTGGAGAAGAGGAAGAGGTAGAGGAGCGAGTTTTGAGAAGAGCTTGTGGCTGCGGCTTGGGGGACAAGGGGATTGCTTGGTGGACTTGTGAGCACAAGTTTAGATCTTCCTTGGGGGATCCTACCAGTGTGTGGATCTAGAATAGCTAGGATTATTCATCCACCTGGGAGAAGAGGAGGTGGTTGTGGAGCAAGTTTTGAGAGGAGCTAGTGGTTGCGGCTTGGGAAACAAGGAGATTGCTTGGTGGGCTTGCGAGCACAAGTTTAGATCTTCCTTGGGTGTTCCTGCCAGTGTGTGGATCTGGGATAGCTAGGGTTTCATTTGGATCTTGCAAGATCTTACAGATTTTCTATTGTAATTGCATTGTATTTGGCCATAACCTGGAAGGCCTTACAGCCAGGCATGTTGGATGAAAATATGATGATTCTATTATGAGTATTTGCATCTCTGTGATTTTTTTCCATTGTGTGGTTATTTGCTAGGGCTAGGACATCTCCATTGGGGATCCTTCTGCTTTGACCTTCATCAGTCTTCCAAAATCATTAAGAGACTTTCTAGGTCATTTTTTATGTCCTAGAGATGATGGATGTTTCTTTTATAGACAAGATTGCTTAAATGACAAGTGCTCAGAGTGTGGTGTGTTAGTAAAGTTTGTTTCATGTTTTCGTGAGGGCTATGAACATGATTTTGGAAAGACAATTGTCCAAAAAAGGTATATGAAACGGTTAAATATACATTGAAAAGTGGAGGTGAAGGCTCTAGATGTGAGTTAGTTACAAAAGAATGCAATGTAGCTGATTTTATTTTAGATTTCAAGAAGAATCTTTTTTACAAGTATGCAAGGCATAGTCACAGGTCTCAATGGTTGGATCAATAATTCAAGATGTGTAAGGACACTTTCCCAATTGAGACTATTATATTAGTCATTGACTTTGCAGAGAACTATACATTACAACCCCAAAATGAGTCGCAAGCTCAATATTACAATTCTATTCAGGTTACTTTTTTTGTGCACATAACATATAGACATTCCCCTGATAGTACAGAAGATGACTTGAAGATAATCAGAGAATACCATTTTTATATGAGTGATGATAGATCTCACTCTCACGAATATGTCCAACATTGCTTTGAAAATTATTTTGAGTGGGTGTGGGAAAATGATATTTTTATGGATAGGCATCTCATTTGGTCAGATAACTGCACATGTCAATTCAAAAATGTTCATATGTTTTATTGGTCGTGTAGAATGTATGTACAGACATACGTACCTCATATTTGGATTTTTTTTGAGATTGAACATGGAAAAGGGGAGCATGATGGAGTAGGTGCATATATAAAGAGAGCTCTAGTTAAGGATAAATTAAGGATTTCAGGTGCAAAACTCCGTGATGCTCATTCTATTGTCGATTGGTGTACTTCAAAATTGTCAGGGGGGCACTATTGATTCAGTAGTGCATAGATTATTTTGGTTGGTTGAGTTGGGCACAATAGGATATAGGTTGAATTGTTATACAATGAAAGATTCCTCAAAAATGCATTCATTTCAAAGCTCAGATGCTAGTACATAGACCATTTGGACATGAGAGTTGGCTTGTTTTTGTCCCACCTATCTTAAGTGTAATTGGGATAAGTGTGATTCAAGTAAGTGGGTCGATACGTGGGTGTAGACACCTAAAATTGACTAGGTGTATCTCAAACATTTCAAATTATAAATCTCAGCCAAATGCTTCAAAATCTCATCTCAATGCAAATCAAATGGACATTTATCAAATCAAAGGAACAAAATTCAAATCAAATTAAAAGATCAAATAATCATGAAATCAATTAATTAAATTCAAGCCTAAAGGGATTAATCAAATTATGCAATTGATTTTTCAATTGTATAGTTCAAATAAAAAAGGATCAAATCCAACCCAATCACCCTTCCATGGCTAATTTAATTAAATGATGGAGTTATTTAATTCCTAATTTCTTTGAGACAACCAACCAAATTTCCCTCCATTTGAGAACACCTTAAAGCTTTTGACTTAACTAAGCTTTGATCATGATCAACTCACTCTACCCCCTACCCTTGGGAAAATGCTATAAATACAAGCCATTTCCTTTGTGTTTGGAATCCAAGAATTCAAGAACAAAAGCATCCTTATTATAGGCACATTGAGGAGCATTTGAGAGCTTTTGAGAGAGTTTTAGAATTTGCATTTCATTTAGTATATCATGTTTAGGAGCATTTGTTATTTTCTCTAATGATCTTGGAGCATGTTTGAGCATTTTGAGCATTCTAGCTAGATTTGAGCATTGAATTTTCATACATATCTCGTTCTAGGATTGTCCTTGAGAGAGATTAAGCCTGAGAGATCTCTTAACAAAGCTTGGATAGAGAACCATGAGATGATATAGATTTAGCTTCAATTCTTACATTAACTTTGTTTTATCTTTCCATAGAATTGTTTGCTCTAATCTTAATTTCATGAAGGTGTATTTTCTTACATACATAATGGCACCCACCGTGGGGCTCTAAGCCTCTGTATTAACATTTTTATTATAATATTTGGTCTATTTTCTTTGTTCTTGGTGTTTTTCTTACAGAAAACAAGAGAAGAGCCACGTATATGATGCAAAGAGCCGCCTACAAACAACAAAATGCCGCTTACAGAGCTTGATTCGTCTCTATCTTTCTTTCTGCTATCGCGTGAGAGATAAATTGGACTGCCTGTCAAATAAATCATGCCACCTGTTAGATAAAGTGCACCGCCTGTGAACTTTCAACAGCCGCTTACCAGTAATTTCTGACCACTTTTTATACTTTCTGCACCGCTTGTTATCTTTATTTTACCGCCTGTGGTATTTTAAGAGCCGTGTGTTAAAAGTTAAAAGCTGCATTTAAATTTTAAAGTTACGCTTACTAACATTTTGTAGTTGTTGTTTAGCTGTAAAATGTTGCGTGGTAACTTTTGCTTTAAATAAGTTTTTGGTTAATTCTGTCACTTTTATAATTCTCTGTGTTTTCTTGTTCTACAGATGAAAAATCACCCCAAGGTGCAGAAACCAGAGAAGCGGATCTCAAGGCCTAGCAAGGAGGTAAGAGTTAAAACCAAGAACGATAAAGAGATTCATAATGCAAATTTGTTAGAGAGTTTGTTTGAGGAAGAGTATTTATATGATCATTATATTAAGGTGTTCTTTGCGTATACAAGAAAATTTCCTACTCTCTAAATAATTTTGCATCCTTACTTTCTTTAAAAGCTTTAATCGATAAATCATTCATTTGAAAGAGATTTTAGGAGGTTTTTGTGTCTTTTAAGGTTTTTCAAGTTTCCTTTACTTTGATGTGCTTTGTGTTGACTAACTTGTTGGAGGAGATGGAGTGGGAACGATCACCACTAGGTGAGGAAAAACAAAGCCAAATACTCAAAAATGTGCCTAGCCTTTGCTAGCTTTGAAATCAGGTACTTATCTCATCAAGATTGCATTTGATCAAATTGTGGCTTTCTTTAAATCTAGCATAAGTAGAAAATCCTTTATTTTATCCAAATTGAACAAGCATTAGGCATATGCTCTTCACTTTTCGAAGTGAATCAAAAAGCCAAACATGCAAAGCCAATTTGGTAGAAGGAAAAGGATAGGCAAATTGAACCACACATTTCAATTCTAAGAACCTCCTTGTTAAGGGGTTGAAAATGAACAAAACTGTTTGAAGTGTTTGGAACAAAAGGAAAACAATAGGGATATGCTCTTCACTTTTTGAGTGAATCAGATTTTCAAACTTGTTGGACCAAGTTCAATTCCCACTTTTATGACCATGCTAGCTAAATAGAGCTTTAAAGGGCCTGCCTCCCGAGATTTTTCTTATGAGGACGGTGAGAGGGAATGACCCAAAGTGGGAGATATTTTCCTTTACCACAATATCATCCAACCCACTATAAATAATGCACTTTTCCTTAATCAAAAAGTGACTAAAACTTGTGCAAGCCATCCTCACTTCCTCTAGTAGTCCTTCGAGATTGCGCAAATTTGTAATTTTGTGCGTGTGGGAAGCCATTAAAGGGGTAAAGGATCTTGTCAAGATTTAGACTGGAATAGGGTGAGACCTGATAAAATAGTAGACCTACCTTTTGTAGAGCCATGTTTAAAAGCCAAATTTGTTAATGCTAAGGTAGACTGCTTGGAAGATATTCTTGTGCAAACCAGTTGAAACATTCGAGAACATACACTTTTAGTGTGGTTTTTAGGGATATGATGCAAATCTTACATGTGTGTTGAGTTTGTATTTCATTTTCATGCAAGAATTCTTTTTGATAAATCTGATCAAAGACATTAAAATTTTAAACCCTGAAAACACCATTAAAATTGACAAAATCAATTCTGATCAACAAAGCGCTATGTACAATCATTGCACAGCCACTTACAAACAAAGTTGGGCCGCTTATCAAACTTAAAAAACCGCTTGGTAATATCAAACAATCGCTTGTTAACTGGAAAGAGCTGCGTAACAATATTTCAAAAATGCTTAGCAATAGAGAAACGCTGCCTGCCAACTATAGAGCGCCGTGTACAAATTTTCCAGTAACTGCGTAGTATCAGTTAAAGACCGCCTACACACAGGTAAGAGTCACCTGGAAATTTTAAAAGGCAAACAGTGGGTATCTGTCGAAGGTTTAAGAACAAGACAATTTGATTTTTGGATACCCTTTTGGATGTTCTCTCACTATGAATACCTATCTTGATCAGAATCTGCCATTTTTGGGCATTTTGCAAATTCTTACACGGATTGGTCATTTAGCGAGTTTGAAAACCCAAGATCCTCATTTTGAGATATGTTAATGCCAGTTTTCACTTGATCCCATTACATAAAAACTACCCTACAACCAGACAGGTCTTATTTCAGACAAGAGTGTCCCTTCCCGGGTGATCCCTTTTTCACAAATCTTATACACGAACCCATCAAAGAGACAGAACCGACGATGATTTTCCCTTTCGGTCATATAGATCCCAATCAGATTAATCACGTGAACAAGGACTTAACCAAACAAGGAAATGTTGATCCTAACAACAAAGGATCCAACACCAATATCAATGGAGGGACAAACATAGACCCTAACAATCAAGGGATGAACAACACCAATAACAGGGGCAATATGGCCCCTAATGAAGAGGAGCTAACCGATGAAAAGGTTACTGAGGCTATGCAAAGCCCTTTCTTTATGAAAATTGTGGATAAATTGTTGGAAAAAGACAAAGAGAAATACTTTATAGACCTAGACTTCCACACGATTACGATATTACTAAACTTAAATGAGAAGAAGCAGAGGCTAACCCCATTGATGTCATGAATAAACAATTTCAACTTTTTCAGATGCAATTGGACATGTTAAAACAAAGTGGGGCTCCTAAACCCTTTTCTATTGAAGCCTTGTGTCCTTTTCCTTTTGACAGGTCCTTAGTCATGATACCATTTCCAACAAATGCTATTTATCTGAAATATGATAAATATGAAGGGACATCTGATCCCCAAGATCACCTAAGGGAATTTTGTGCCCTAAGTCTAGAGTTCATACATGAAACAAATTACCTTATGAGGTTATTCCCTAGAAGTTTGGGAGGCATGGCAATGGAGTGGTTCTCAAAACTACCTTCCGGTATTAGGACCTTTGAGGAATTAGCCTCCAAATTTGTAACCCACTACTCTTATAACATCAAACACGAGGTTACAATGTTAAATCTATGCAACACCAAACAAAGAGATGGAGAGGGATTCCTACTTTTCCTACAATGATGGAGGGCGGTATTTTCTAGATACCCTCGAAGTGTACCTGAAAAGGAAAAGATGGATATCTTTGTGAATAGCTTGAATAATGAAATGAACTATCGATTGAGGTTGCAATGCCCTAGATCATTTCAAGACTTAATTGAGAATGGAGTGACAACTGAAGAAGTATTGGTGAAAAGTGGAGAAATCAAACTCTACAAAGATAACAAGAATAACAACAACAACAATACCTCCAACACCAATCAAAATCAGGATTTCAATAACAACAACAACCGATATTGGATGAAGAATAACAACAATAAAGGAGTGGTTAATGATGGAGTGGTGGAGGCTAATACTTTACAAGCTATCCCTTTTAATCTCACTCAAAACTCAGCTCAAGCCAATAACGTGAATCAAACACCTAAAGTACCCTTCAACAACAATACTAATAATAACTTTAGGAATAATCAAGGAGTTTCTAAGCCTAAGCCGTTCTTTGCACCTACACCCAAAAGGACCTTTACTACTTTGGGGGAACCAGTGGAAAATGTATTAAGGACACTTATTGCAAATAAGCTTATCGATCTACCAAAGGCTCAACCCTATGAACCACATATCAAGCCAAACTAGTGGAATGAGAAAAACCATTGTGACTATCATTGAAGTAGGGGACATAAGACCAACAATTGCTTGTGTCTCAAACATGTGGTACAAGATCTCATAGACAATGGTGTAATCAAGGTGAATGAACCTCAGAATAATGAAGATCACACAGCCTTTAAAACTCCTTTTTATAAGCATGAAAAGGGAGAATCTTCTAATTCCAACAATGGAGGAAACAATGCAAATAATGTAAAAGGCAGTCATAATGTTAACTTTGTCCATACTTATGACAATACCATCAATGTTGTGGTGGTTAAAGACCAACCTATTCAAGGATCCGCTAATCCCATCACAAGGGGGCAAGCATCAAAGGTTACCTTACAAGGAGTCACTCCTATTACTATTGGTCCCAAAACACCAACTATTGTGGTTAAATAAACACCACCCACCACAAAGCCTTATAGTTTGGTGGATCAATTGCAAAAGACTCCCGCCCAAATATCAATCCTGGAATTGTTAAAACTATCTCCTAATCACAAAGAGATTCTGGAAAAGGCCTTGTGTGAGACCACGGTTCCCATAAAATTGGAGGAAGACAAATTTTAGAACATGGTAGGACACCTCATAGCCCCTCATTGCCTTTCCTTTTCAGAGCAAGATGACATGTCTATCACACATCCTCAAAACTTACCCTTGCATATAGAGGTATTAATCCAAAGACATAGGGTCAAAAGAGTTCTCATAGATGGTGGAGCTGGTCTAAATATTTGCACTTTAAACCTTTTCAAGTCATTAGGTTTATCCGAGTCTTCCATTGATCCAAAGAAGCAAATAAATATTAAGGCTTATGATGAAGAGGAAAGATCTTCAAAGGGTATGATCGTTCTACCAATTCAAGTAGGACCTATCAAAAAGGACACTATATGTCAGGTCCTTGACATGAAATTGACCTACAACATCCTGCTAGGGAGACCTTGGATACATGAGATGCAAGCGGTACCTTCTACATATCACCAATGCATGAAATTTCCATACTTAGGGGAGGAGATCACAATTGGAGAAGATTCAAAACCATTCCAATATTGCAATGCTTTGAAGCCAAGTCATGAATTGCATATTCCTCATAATAGGGAATGAGTTATCCATGATATTACCATGGAAGAAGCCAAAGAGGAAAAGTCAGAACAAACATCCAATGTCACATCTACTCCTAACCCTATTCAAACTAACTCAACTACATCAACTAAGGGAAAAGAAAAGATGAGTTACGAGGGTTCAAATTCAAAGGAAACTTCAGGTCAGACTTCAACATTAAGGTTAGAATATTATAAACCCACTAAGGAAGAAAGAGTTCAAACTAAGTAGGATCACTATGAAAAGATGAAGGACCTAATGCATCAATTCGAGAAACAATGTAAGATTAAGTCAAAAGGAGTAGGGGAATATTATGTTTCCCTCTTTGACTTACCTACATCTCCAAGAACACATGGGAAACCATCCAAAGATCATCAACCTCATAAATACAATTCCCATTTTTTGAGGGAATATTACTAACAAGAAATAGACAAAGAAGATGATGAGGTATTACAATGGCTCTATAAAGAGGATGATAATTCAGCCCACCCCAATGAAAGGGTGCAACATATCAATATACAAACTGATCAATATGGCAAAGGATTTGATATCATGAAGAAAATGGGGTATAAGGGAAGAGGACCCTTAGGAGTTTGGGATAGAGGGTTGTTAGAACCTATTGAACCCGTGTGGAGAGCCAAAGAAGAGAAAGCCGACATAGGTTTTCAACATAAAGGAGAAAGTTCAAGTCCCATGCATGATTTTCATGAACATATCCATATGGTAGGTTCTGAAAGTGAAGATGATTCTAGAGACTATGAGTGGGATTCCTTGTCTGAAGAAGCTTGTCATGACATAGATTTTAATACCATTCACACTTATGCAATTCCTCCTAAAGTTGAGAATGAAGAACATATGGCTCAAGGTTCGAGTTCAACTCAAACAACAAGTGAACCTCAACAAGTCAACATAGAAAAAGCACCTCTTTTCACTCAATGGGTAGGTGAACCTTGGGTACCTTCGTGGGTGGGAGATTCTACCCTAGTGTTTAATCCACATGCTTTCTTTCCCATAGAAATCTTAGAGGATTCTGATGAAGAGGATTTTGATCCCTCTTCCATGGACCATCTAGAAGAGGCACATGTCATAGACCTTGATGATACAATGTATGTACCATCTAATGAAGTCATGTCCTTAACTCCTTCAAATGAAAACCCATTCAATGATTCTTTGTCCCTAATGCATCCCGAACTTATTGATTGGGATCTGTCTGAGTCAAATGACTTACTCTACTTCCCAAATGACAATTCAATGGCCTTATACCTCAATGCGGTCGAACCCAATTCTTCCACGAATGAATTCACTCCAGACATGAGGATAGGGGTAGGTGTTCAACCTTTTAATCCAAAAAATGAAGAGAAAATATACAAAAAAATGAGAGGGTCTAGTGGTGAAAACCACCATGTGGCAGTGCTAGACCCAAAAAAAGTAAAAATAAAGGATGTTTCCCTTAGTGAAAACCTAGCAATAGGCACCTTGGTAGCAAAAAAAAAAGAAAAAGAGCAATAATTCCAAGAGGTGAAAACCTGGAAACAAGCGCCTTTTTTCCCTTAGGTGTTTCCTAGTTGCATTTTTACATATTGTGGTTTCCTCATCTCAATTGTCCATATCCTCATTGCATCTGTCATTCATGCATTGTCCTAATAAAGTCTCAGAGCTGCATTTTTTCACATTCTAGGTTCAGTTGCCCTAAGTTTCACATTGGTCACATTTATCACTTGGGGGCACACATCATAGATTTTGGTAGCAACCAGATTCAATAGTGCAACATTTTGGTCACACATCAGAAGTAGATTTTCAGATTCAGGAGAGACATTTTGGAACCTTTGATGACTATCATTGTTCAACCCTAAACAATTTGATCGCATAACATAACCCTTGAACCTCATTTGACTTATTTTATCAGGATTAAAATTTGACACACCTTAAATGATCAGATTATCTAGAATTCTTATTTGAAAATCTTGATACATTTCACAAACACTTGGAATTTTTGATGATTTTTTCATTAACTTTTTTGAGTCATGTCTTTTTAGCTACTCCATGATGTTTCGACTAGATTGGCAATGATAAGAGACATGATGTTTTCTTAAGCTTCTGAGTGACTGTTTTGAGGAAGATTCTTTAACGTGTGTGAATTAGTCTAAAGACATGGTCCTCAAAGAACCATAGAGGATGTTCATACAGGATGGAGGGTTAACCTTTGTTTGTTTACGCAAAAGGATACCTTGGTTATTTAGATTTTTCATATCTTAATACCAACATCCACTTGCAACATTGAATCCGATTAAACTGGTATTCATACTCCCATAGTTGGTCATCCAACTAGTGAGGGTTGTACTTGGTTTTGTAGACAGGGATACCACATGAGAGAAAGTCATATTCATATTCTTATGGTCGCAGCGGCACCAGTAAGTATTGTATGGACTCCTAGTTCCACAAAGCTCTATGATGAAAATATATCTCAGTTTGCATTCCTTTCACAAACCTCAAGGACAATTAGTTGCATTGCATTGCATGTTAGATTAAATTGCATTTCTTTGTTAGATTAATTGCATTCATGTTAGATTAATTGCATGTTAGCTTGCGTTCTCAAATTCTTAGTTCTCCAATGGCTTGTCTTTTTAGCAATTTTCCAAGTTCAAGGGGGGGAGAAAAAGGGTTGATAACATTTCATCAAATCAATTATGGGTTTCAAGTCATTCAAAAATGAGATTGTCCTTTGCATTCATCATCATTAATCATTACTAATTCACATTCAGATAATCAAGAAAAAGATTCATTAATCATTAATCATTATCCATATCATCATTTAGAGCTGCATATCATAAATTAAAATGCATACATTCAAAAACACAAAAAGATAGATGCATTTCATTTACCATAAGCACTAAGTATTGCATTCATTACATTGCATGATCCATACATTGTTAAAATGAATAACATATAGAGATAAATTGCATTCACATCATTTGCATCCATTTATCTATGTCCTACTCTAAGACATTTGCATCCATTGCACAATAGAAATAAATGCATCATAAAAACATATAGAAATGCATAAAAGGAAATCTCATAACATCATCAAAGGAAAAATCAAAGATCATCATCAGATAAATGTCCATAATCAATGTCTATAGTATAATCAGTACATCAAAGGTACATAAACATGGAACATCAATGGTACATCAAAGTCTTGATCAAACAAAATACATATGATACACATCCTGGGTCCATATCTGTCTCATAACCTAGTAGGGGCACCTGATCCATCCTCGGCCAAACCTATGCGTGACCCACCTACGCCATCAGGATCTCTATCACCTGCTCTATCTTGTGAACCAGGAGGTGCCTGAGTCATGCTCGCACTAGTCGGTAGCTAAGCCAGAGTGGCTAGAAACTGCTGCAACGTGGTAGTGACCTGATCTAATCTGACTATCACTGTCATCATACCAGCCTGTAACCCCCACACATCCTAAACTATCTCATCTAAAACTGGAGCCTGTGATGCGGGCGGAGCCTGTGGTGCCTGAGATGCTAAAGGTACCTGTGGATCTACCTGAGGTATCTGTCCCTGTATCGGAACCTCTCACCTCTTGGACCTATGCCTCCGTCTAGCCCAATCTACATTTACTCTCAATGGAGCCTAATCCTGTGGTACCTATGCACCTACTAGTCTCTGCCTCAGCTGTCTAAAACCACTGCCTCGGCCTCTCACATGACCGCCTCTCATCTGAGGCCTAGCTACTCTCTGAACCTGTGGTGCTCTGGGTGCTCTCTGAACTCTTCTCTAGCATGGTCTACCACCATCATCCCCATCATCTCCATCATTGTCATCCTCAGAAATCTCATCAACATCCAGGATAGGCTCTGCCAGATCTGTGAATCTCATAAACCGATGTCGCATGAACCACTCTCGATACTCTGCTGACATCCCTGCGTCTGCAACCTATGGTAGCAAATCCCAAACTCCCTATCCCAGCTGATCTATCTATAGATAGGCTAACTAGTAGTCAACCTGTGTTCCCCACATTGATCTCTCTGCCTGTACTCGAGCATATAAGGCCATACCCTATGGCATATCCTGCATCCAACCAAACTGGCGTAATACTCTACCGCAATAAAATCTCTCAATAACCAAAGGTGACCGACCTATCATCCATCAAGGTGAAAACATGTAGGGTAACTCATCGTCATCCTCCCACCACCTCTCACATTGCAAGTATGGCCTCCACATCACCTGATCAATGTCATCGATCGTGCGTCTCCAAAAATACACCTTGCCTAGACGATGCTGGAAAATCATGTCGTCATATAAAAATGCATATGGGTAACCCCAAGCCCAAACTCGTGCTGACACTGGCCTAGTAATAGGGATATGCTCCCATGTCCATAATTGTAACAAAATTGCACCTGTAGAAATAGCTGCACTGCGCCGATATACAATCTCATGTCAATCATGATATAACTGTGCCAACACATAGGAACCCCAATCCAATCTTCATGGATGAGCAATCAGGTCCTCTATAATCTGGCCCCATCCGACTGCAAAACCACATCCTCACCTATCTGGCAATAATAATCCTCCTATCACAGCTCCTATTAATGATGGTAGGGTAGGGAATGAGGCAAACTGCACCCTAGTGATATAATCATCGTCGATGGTGTTGTCTCCAAACACCCATCTGCAAATACTGCTATCATACACTGCATCATAATACACCCACTCTCCATGAGTTGGGATCCTCAGTAGTCTATATACATCCTTTGGCGTAATCATCATCTCACCGAGAGGTAAGTGAAAGGTGTTATGGTCAGAGTTCCATCGCTCTGCCATAGCTGTCAATAAACCTTGGTTCAGTTGAAATTGAGGGAGATCCAAAAGGAAACTAAGACCACAAGTCTCTATAGTACGCCACTCAGGTGGCGTGAGCTCATCTACTAGATCAAAAATTCACAACACTACTCCTTGCATCCACAACTAGCGGTAATGCTCCTACATTTTGAAACAAAGTGCATCATGTTAGTTTTTCTCTTGATGAACCATTCTAAGTCAATCACAACACATTAAATCTATCTTTGCTCTAACTTGAGCATATCAACTTATTGCTCCTAACCTCTAAATCGTGAGACACAAGGATAATTTGTAATCATTTTTAATCATATCTGATTGACCTATCAAACATTCATCATTATGACTTTTCTAACATCCTGAATACTACGTGACATTCTGGATGAACATTTTCTAGCTTGGAACCTAATTGAGTCATCTGGAGGATCAATCAAACTGATTTCATCTATTTTTTCCTATATCAAACTTTCAACTTTCTGGTAGGTGACACTTAACTAAGTGTACGTGGCTTTTTAATCTTTAAACGCAGCTCTTTACCATGCAGAGGCGGTGCTTTACTATTTAGGAAGCTTTTTATAGGCCTACACGGCTTTTAAATCATCATACGTAGCTTTTTAAAAATGGTGTTTTTAGGCAGCGTATTTCCTATTTTGGGTTGCAATTTTAACCTAGCTCCTACACGGCTTTTAACAAGCCTACGCGACACTTAACCTATCCTACGCGACATTTGGCTAAAAATTTTCTACAAAATAGTAAAAATATGTAATAAATGCAATTTTCAAAGCAATAAATGCACCAAGAGGGTTCGAACCACTCACCGGAGGCTTGTAGTCAGGCGGTCTCTGATATCAGCGCGCTCGCTCAAAACTATGCTCTCGAATAGGGACCACCATCGCTATCAGTCGTCAGAGGCTCAGAGCAAAATCTCAATAGTGAAAAGTGAAAATGAATCGTAAATTTGGGTTTTTTAACCTATTTAAGCTATTTTAACCTATTTTATGAGATTTTTGACCCAGTCAAACCTAATTTGCATATTCTGCTCACTGGGGCATTTTTTCAACGTCTTTTCACATCATCATTTATCAGAATTGCTATCATCTTTGATCTATCCTATTCGCTTTGTTCATCAAAAACTTTTACCTTTGATCAAGATGATTCCATTTCTGAGGGGGCATCATCATATCATCAAACTAAGATTTCTACAACATATCTTGCATCCAATTTGGGGCATTAAAATTTCAAATTTTATCATATCAGGATTTTCATATCGGGAGTTTCATATCGACAATTTCATATCAGGGTTTCATATTAGGGTATCATATCGGGATTTTCATATCGGAATTTTCATATCAGAGTTTCATATAAGGTTTTCATATCAGGGTTTCATATCAGGATTTTCATATTAGATATTTCATATCAGCTCATCAGTATCAGCTCAATGATCAGGACAATCAAGCTTTCTTTGAATCAATGCTTTTCGCACATCAATTCAAAGAGGGGCATTTGTAGACACTTAAAATTGACCAGGTGTATCTCAAGCATTTCAAATTATAAATCTTAGCCAAATGCTTCAAAATCTCATTGTAATGCAAATCAAATGGAACATTTATCAAATCAAAGGAACAAAATTCAAATCAAATTAAAAGATCAAATAATCATGAAATCAATTAATTAAATTCAAGCCTAAAGGGATTAATCAAATTATGCAATTGATTTTTCAATTGTATAG
>MU225942.1:624495-662872 GCA_018584345.1 Thuja plicata
AAAGCATCCTTATTATAGGCACATTGAGGAGCATTTGAGAGATTTTGAGAGAGTTTTAGCATTTGCATTTCATTTAGCATATCATGTTTAGGAGCATTTGCTATTTTCTCTTATGATCTTGGAGCATGTTTGAGCATTTTGAGCATTCTAGCTAGATTTGAGCATTGAATTTTCATACATATCTCATTCTAGGATTGTCCTTGAGAGAGGTTAAGCCTGAGAGCTCTCTTAACAAAGCTTGGATAGAGAACCATGAGATGATATAGATTTAGCTTCAATTCTTAGATTAACTTTGTTTTATCTTTCCATAGAATTATTTGCTCTAATCTTAATTTCATGAAGGTGTATTTTCTTACACACAGTGGGTTCCACATTATTTAACTCCTTTATTTGTCACACTCTTTGTAATAAATGATGACATGGATTGTTCACTTGACTACGACCATCTTTTAGATCTTCTATAACCACGACATGTTTTTGCATTGGTTGAACCACATGGGAATGATGAGAGGTCAAATTATTGGTTAGCACATTGTGTAGGAGGAAAGAATAATATTGCAAAACTCACGATAGATGATGATATGTTCACATATCAAACATGATCACATATTATCTTGGGAACATGGTTGTGTATGGACATGATTAGAAATAATGGAATTTTGACATTTAGGACTATGAGAAGCACAAAACCATTCTCATATATTCACACCTTGTTATAGTAGCCAATGCTAAGTTTTTGAAACATCAAGACCAAAGAAAAAATAATTTTGGACTATTAGTATTGTTGATCATGAAGCAATATTGAATACCCTCAAGTAGAGAGATGACCTTTTTGGCACACTTCAGTAGGTATGTACAACTCATTGCAAGGTTTTCCATGTTCATTACGCTTACATTCAATACATTAATTGTAGTTTTCTTCATCTTTTGTTTGAGGCAATAAACTTGGTGTTGTATGTAGATTGTAAGTGAAGTTGGATACATATATGATAGATATAGAATATTGAGGTGTGCTTTTGATTAGATCATAAATAATGATGGTAAACTTCACCATGTATTGGCTAGTAATGTTCTTTGGTTCATTTAGTTACTTATACATTCATAATATTTTTGTCAACCTATAAAATTCTTGTTTTCTCTATTAACTTTTCTTGTGTCTTCAGAATGCAGGGCTTGGAATGTAGATTTCATCGAGTAGCATTTGTTAAACTTATACACTTTAGGAGCAGAAATGACACACTTATTATATAATATTTTTGATATATAGCTGGGTATCTAAGATTTTTGGTAATTATGTATCTCAGACTTTTGACAACATTGATATGTTTATTCATAATATGGTTGTATCAATGATATACAATGTATTTGTATGCCAAGTTGTGTTGGATGATATCATTTTTGGGTACTGATCATGCTGTTGATATTCATGTTTTGTCTTTGATGTCAACATATATTCTGCGGAGAGGACAAACTGGTTACTTGACTAATAGAAGTGTACGGACACTGTACAGATGATTCAAAATGATCAAAGTTTGATATATACAGAAGAATGTGTGTTGACCTTATTCCTAAGGTCACTTGGATTTATGTTATATATTGCAGATGTTACAGTTGATTTGGTGAAGACTGGTTTCTGGACTGTAACTGTGATGCTGGACAGAGCAGGTCTCTGTGTTTCGGGTATATCTTTTTGGAGAAGATATTTCAAATGAAGCGAGCTTACTGGTGGATAGTCAACATATGTTGGAATAATGGGTTGAGTTTGATTGTTGTTTGATGACTGGTGACATCAGCTGTGACGTGCATTCTGGAGAAGACCTATTTGGTGGGCGACTTCATACATGTAGCATGTAAAATGAATTGTGAGTGTGTATTGCGGATCTGAAAGTATAAGTGATGGATTATATTTGATTTTTACTTGTTATAGGTACCGTGTGTATCTTAGAAAGGGGTTATATAATTATTTTTATATTGGAAATCCTTAATTGGTCGGCCTGATTAATTATTTGTATAGTAGGAAAGCTTAATTGGCTAACCTAATGAATTATTGTAAGAGGGTATATATGAGTGATATTTTATTTTGAAAATATGTGACAAATATTGAAAAAGAAAAGAAGTGAAAGTTTCTAGGCTTGTTTTACTGCTGGATGTAGAGCAGAGTTTATGAGAAGAGTACTTCATTGGAACTGACCAAGCAAAGGTAGTTGCTATCAGACAGTTCACTGGATTGTATATTTTCTATATACACTTGTTCGTATTGTGAATCCTTGAGGGTGGATTTAACCTTCTTTGGGCAGTGAGCCTACTATTTCTCTTGAGTCCTAACATGGTCTGTCTCCTAACAAGGAATGTGTCCTATAATGTTGTAATAAGCTCCTAACATGGATAAATATTTTAACAGGGATACTATACTCTCAATACATTATTTGTTGGTGATAATTCCCACTGGGGTTTTACCTTTAACAGGGTTTCCTCAAAAAAGGGTATTGTGTTATGGTGTTTGCATTTACTGTGTTATCATTTACATTGTAGATTTGGTTTATAAAGTTTAAAGTTTAATGATCTATATCACAACTGATTCACCCCCCCTCTCAGTTGTCTTGTGGACTGTTATTCCTAACAGGTTGCGTGTACAGTAAATCTTGTATAATGATGAAATACATGCAAGAATGAAAATATTTGACTTGCTTAAAAAAAATTGTGATATGGCCAAACATATCATTTTCAAGCACTACAATTCAATTTTAATAGATTTCAATTGTAATATAGATTTCATTAGATTTATGTTTATCTCATTATGTAACCATTTGACTTATTAAGCCCTATTAGCCAAGGGTGGGTTAAAGTGGCCAAAATGGTCAATTAAGGTAGTGATGTATTTAGTTCATCTAAGTCACATTGGTCATGTTTGCAAAGTTATAAGTATCATTGACATAAAAGTGCCAAAAGTTGCATTGTTGCTCAGTTGAAAGATCCACCACTTGGTCTCAATGGTGCATATTTAAAACCATTCATCATGGGACCAAACCATCAGCTCCATCGGCTTTGGTTGGACAGGTAAATGATAGTGGAGAGCTCATTTTTCCTGTGTAACATCAAGAACCTCCCGGCGCATGCAGGACCTAAGTGTTCCCAAGTTGCACTAAGCCAAATCACGCAGTGATTTTTGGATGGATATATCTAGGATCTTGTGAGGCATATCAGAGAACCATGAAGTGCAAAAGTAATATCTTGGAAAGGCCTACATGCACGTAGCTTAGTTTTGGTATATTTCACTTGGTTTATATTTTGTAACCCAATCTCGGTTGGTGCAAAAAGTTGCATTGTTGCTCACTTAAAAGTTTCTCAATGGTGCATCTTTCAAACCATTTCTCGTGGGACCAAACCATCATTTCCATTGGCTCTGATTGGCTGGGTAAATGCTAGTGGAGACCTTTTTTTCCTGTGTAGCATTAAGAACGTTCCAGCGCATGTCAGACCTAGTGTTCCCAAGGTGCACTAAGCCAAATCAGGCAATGATTTTTGGAGGGTGATATCTTGGACATCATGAGGGATATTAGAGAATTGTGAAGTGTAAAAAGACCATCTTGGGATGGAATACAATAACTTATCTTATTTTTGGGATATTCCACTTGGTTTCCATTTGGTGACCCAATCTTGGTTGGTGCAAAAAGTTGCATTATTGCTCAATTGAAAGTTTCTCACTGGTGCATCTTTCAAACCGTTCATTATGGGACTAAACCATTAGCTCCATCGGCTCTGGTTGGTTAGGTAAATTCTAGTAGAGATCTCATTTTTTCCACGTAGCATTAAGAATGTTCCTACACATGTTGGACCTACGTTTTCCTAAGGTGCACTAAGCCAAATTGGGCATCAATTTTTGGAGGGTGATATCTTGGACCTCGTGAGGGAAATCAAAGAACTGTAAATTAGACCATGACCATCTTGGGAATGCCTACAAGAAAGTAACTCAATTTTGGGATATTCCTCTTGGTTTCCATTTGGCGAACCAATCTTGGTTGGTGCAAAAAGTTGCATTGTTGCTCAGTTAAAAGTTGCTCAATGGTGCATCTTTCAAACCATTCATTGTGGGACCAATCCGTCAGCTCCATCAGCTCTGGTTGGTTGGGTAAATGCTACTAGAGACCTTTTTTCTCGCATATCATCAAGAACATTCTGGCGCATGTCAGACCTAAGTGTTCCTAAGGTGCACTAAGCCAAATTAGGTAATGATTTTTGGAGAGTGATATCTCAGACCTCGTGAGGGATATCAGAGATTTGTGAAGTACATAAGGAATTTATTGGGAATTCCTACAAGCATGTACCTCAGTTTTGGGATATTCCACTTGGTTTCCATTTGGTAACACAATCTTAGTTGGTGCCAAAACTTGCATTGTTCCTTAGTTGAAAGATGGTCAATGGTGCATATTTCAACCTGTTCATCCCAGTACCAAACTGTCTGTTCTATTAGCTCTAGTTGGTTAGGTGAAACCCAATTACAACCCTATTTCTCCCATGGAGATGCAAAGATCATCATCGACCACCCCATATTGAAGTGTCCCCAGGGTCTATTACGCCTATTAGCCCAGTTGCAATTATTGATGTAGAGAAACTTGGAACACCAATCAACTCATAGGATCCAACTGATTCATCCATTCATTAATCATAGGAACAAGTCAATAGACGAAAAACAAGATCTCTAAAGCATAAATTCAATGAACTAGTAACATATATGATAGGTTCCTCAACCCTATCAAGAGAAACTATTAACATTATAGGTATCTCCCATTCAAAATTAGGTCATTATATCCATCTAATATTTAATCAACATCTTTGTTCAAAACTTTACAAGATCGCCATTCAACATTCCAACTTAATGCCTTAAATGAACAATTAAGTCGAGGAAACCATTATCTATACCAAGACCATTACCTTTCACATTATGAGAATCCACCATAATTCCTTCAAATCTCTATCTTGTTGTCCATACCTGCACATACACTTTTAGTTACAATATCTTGGTTCAACAATCATACTCTGACCACCATGCATTGTTCATGTTCCATTCACTTAAACAACATCACGAAAACAATCAACTCCTCAAGGATCATAACACCTCCTCTTTACAACAATGACATTGTATTCATAGTCACAATAATGAATTATGATCATTGTCCTTCAAACACTATCCAATCTTACAACGAAAAATTTGTGGGACATCCTATTCTACTACTGGATCATCAAAATAGAGCCTCTTTGAAGTAATGTTTGGCTTTGATGGATCCTGCATAAACACAAAAGTGAAACCCCAAGTTAGATTACTTAATTTATATGGTTTCTACAAATCAAAAATAAAAATTCAAACTTACACTCAACAATAATAAATAATTTTTTTTTAAAATTGAACTCTTATGTACCTCACCTCTCTGTCTCCTAATGCGGTCATGATTCCTAACATATGTCCTTGGTAGCAAAGGGACAATGCCACCAATGTCAACTCCGATATGTATATGTTTTAAAACATGAGATTGATCTATGAGTTATACTATTTAATGTTAAATCCTTGGTAGAAAAATATATTTACAAAATAATTGAATTAACATTAAAAATTACATATGTTGAAATATCTTCAGGCAATGTCAGTTGGGTCATCAATGATACAAAGGCTTGGCGTTGTACCTCCCTCGAGCTAGGGGTGACCTACAAAAGTCAAAAAGATACTTGATACAATTATGACTTGATCACATATATACTTGATAGTAAAATACAAATTTTTATATAAATATACATATTGTGGGGCTATCACTTTGAATTGAGATGCCTATGACTCTACAGTGGTGTACGAGTCTCACAGCATCATCAGACACCACCCTCTATAATAGGGAGATTTTTGTTTCTTGAACTAATCACTAGTTCACCACAAGTCCTTCTAGCACTTCCTAGGTTCTTCCTGATCACCTATGATCCTAGGAGGGATCCAATCCAACCTCCTAACCCACTCTTCCACCTTCTTACAAGTTTCAAGTTCACGACCTACTCATTCTTCAACTAAGCTCACTAGGGTAAGATCACGCTTCACAAACCAACGCCTTAATCATGACCTTGCAGGAGTCTAGGGTATATTATTGACTCATTTGTGACCACAAATGCAACTGTAATAAATATTTAGGGTTCATTCTCCCATCGCTGCTCAATCTTCCTATAAACAAGGGCTACAAGCTTTTAGGTCTCTATTAGCCCTTTTTTGTAGGGTTTAGGATTTGTTTCCTAAAAATTGAACTTAACCGCCTAAACAAATTTTTGATTCAGACACCCTTTTAAAAAACAAAAAATAGTTTCTTGGTCTTGGGCTATGGAGTCATCTATACACTACCAAACCCTAACTTTACTAATTCACTAGGAAATGAACCAATCTTTGCACACTACTTTCAAAATCCATCCAAATGGATTTACGACACCTCCAACTCATTCACCAAGCTCTGCAAGGGTCTTAGCACCAAAGTGTTGGATTTCTCTTTTCAACCCACTCATGCAAGTTTTTTCACACTATCACTCTTGTTTCCCTAGTCGGGCTATGGATGAGCTCGCCTAGGGCAAGAGGCTCAAATTCATAGTTGCAACTTCCATTACTCTAACAACAAGAAAAAAAATGTAAATAGACCCCATTTCCATTCCCCCAATGCTCAAGTGTTTACCACAATGGGTGTTAGCGTAATAGTCCTTTGAGTTATTAATTAAATCATTTCGATCTAATTACTAACTCACCTATTCACTCTAGTTTTCTTTAGCTAACCTTAGGGTTTTGTGATTCCTTTTATAAGGATTCACCTCTTTGCATTTCATAAGGTGTCTTTCACATCTCATTGTAATCTAGAAACATATTGTTAATATATTGTTTTCTTTTGCATATGATGTCTCCTATGGCTTTTTGGCCTCCATAGCTTCTTCTGTCTTCTATCTTTGCTTCTTCCATGTGACAGGTTTGCATGTAGGTGTTGTTGGGAGAATAGGATTTTTCCTATTTCTAACATGGTATCAGAGCTCGCTTGCTGCTCATTGTTCGTGTTTTGTCGAAGCGTTTCAGAAGCTGGGGGTTTTCTTGGCTTTTTAGAAGTTTTTGTGTGGATTTAGGGGGGACCTTTGTTTCTGGTCATTTTGGGCTCAAACAAATGTTATCATTGCACTCAGAGCACCCAAAAACCCTAAAATCCATATAAAACTTGTCCATTTTAGACAACTTGGCCTCGAGGCAAAAAAAATTTGGTTTCCAGTGCCGTACGGGCACGAAAATCGAGAAAAAATAGAATTTTTTTTTAAAAATGTTTTCACACTTTTATTTAATGTGGCCAGTGCATTTTTAATGGCACCACTGGTGCACTGCCACCGCCCCACCGCGGCCCGGCCCCGTTGGCAGTGCCTCCTGCTAGCTCCTCCGGGTGCGCGTCTCTCAGCGGCTCCGTCGGCCCCTGCTCCTCCCGGCCCCTGCTGCCACTGGCCCCCACCACCTCTCAGGCCCGCTGCCACCCACCGCGGCCCATCGGCTCTGTGCCACCCACAACAGCCCGCCGACCCTCCTCCCTGCTCTGCTCCACCCTTTGGCGCCGCTCGGTGGGACTGTTTAGCCCCTGACTCCTTTTTTGCATAGGTGGCGGTCACATTAGTGACCAGGGGCTCTAAACCAGCTCCCTACATGCACCATTCACCTGGGGGGCTTATTTTTTTTTAGCCCCAGGGGCTTAAAACCTGGTTTTTGGAGCTTTTTTAAGCCCTTCTCACCTTTTTCGCTCTATCTGGAGCATACAGAGGCCTTTTTTGGACTTCATTTTATCGTCTGAAAGCTCTTTCTGAGCCCATTCTGATTATGGTGGTTAGGTTTCTTGGATCTACTATTTTGACAATGTTTTTTTCTATTAAAGTCTGATGTCTACTTTTTGCCTTCCAGGAGCCCTATCTTGCTCATCCGGACTCTGTTTTTGGCAAATCAGATATCGTTGAAAAGTTGGTTCTATGAGTTATTCAGTTGCAAGGGTATTTTTTCCAAATTTTTCTCCAGGTTGTCTCTCCTCCAAGTTTGGTATCATTCACACTCTGGCAGATTACTTGGGTTCTACAGGTCCTGGGATCTCTTCTTCTGATCTTTCTGGCTCACTCTTCTTTCTTCCTTCTGAGCTTGTATGCTTCTCTTCTGTAGCATTCTATTTTCTATAAATGCACTGAGATAAAGTGCCTGCTTCTACATATCTGGGATTTCGAGCACCTTGTGTGTTTTTTGTACTCGCACTCAATTATAAAGTGTCATGGGGGGTTATGATGTTTTTCCATTTTGTGCTCATCCACCTTTGTCAAGTGAGCATACCTTCCATGACATTAGCCCATGTTGTGTGTTGGTGACACCGCCCTTTATCCTGTGCTTGTACTTCTGTTGCACTGTTGGTGTTCCTGATTCTGCTTTCTGCAGATGTTTCTGGCATTGCATTTTAGTGTTCCTGTCACCTCTCCCTATTCAGCATTATGGGGGGGTTCACCTGTTGGTTCTATTGATTCCTTGGTTTGATTTATCAGCTCTTCAGACATTGTCTTCTCTACTTGGTCATGCACTTCAGTGGGGGTTCCAGCAATTTCTTCTGACAGAGTTTACAGCTTCATGCTTCGGAGATGCTTCTTGCTCTTTCTTGTTCCTTTCTTTGGGACTTTCCCTAGATTAAAGGCTCAGTTTCCTTCATTTAGTTTATTTCTTGTAATTGGGTACCTGATCAGGCCTTGTTGCCAGGACCCATCTTTCCTGCTTTCTGCAGTAGTTTCCTAGGTTTTGCTTCTCCCTAAGCTTATCTTAAGGGGGGGTGTTAGAGTAATAGTCCTTTGAGTTATTAATTAAATCATTTCAATCTAATTACTAACTCACCTATTCACTCTAGTTTGCTTTAGCTAACCTTAGGGTTTCCCTTTTAGGGTTTTGTGATTCCTTTTATAAGGATTCACCTCTTTGCATTTCATAAGGAGTCTTTCACATCTCATTGTAATCTAGAAACATATTGTTAATATATTGTTTTCTTTTGCATATGATGTCTCCTCTAGCTTTTTGGCCTCCATAGCTTCTTTTGTCTTCTGTCTTTGTTTCTTCCATGTGACAGGTTTGCATGCAGGTGTTCTTGGGAGAATATGGCTTTTCCTATTTCTAACAATGGGAACTTCACTATGGAGCCATTTTGTATGTACAAACCCTGACTGGTCCAGTGAACCAAGAATAGGGACAAGAATTAACTTTACACTTGCCAAAATCAAAACCAAAAGACTAAATTACTACACACAATGTTAGAAAACAACTAAAATTTTCTAATTACAATGAAAATAAGATGTATTCAATCCATTCAGTACTTCTGCAACTCGAAAGCAAGAAATTACAACTGTCTCAGAAAATTGTCTAATTGTCCTTGAAAATTATCTTTAGAAATTATCTAACCTTCATACAAGGCATGAAAAATTCTTAAGTAGGTCCCCTTGACCTATTGTAACTGTCCAAATTGACCCATAATTTGTTTAAGGTAGTTTTCAACTTTTGTCAAAATGTTGTCGAGCAACTTTTCAAAGTTGCAAAAGTTGCTCGACAACTTTTACATCTTTTTGCTATTTCACCTATTACATTTCTTTGACATAGTGTATGGGTTATAATTGACCTTAAAGTCACTTTTAAGCCTAAATATAACTTAATTATACTATTTTGTGGACGCTAGGTTTCATTTCACCTATTTTCCCCATTTGTCTTACAACACAATATTAGGTTCATTGACACAACTTACCACAACAAAACACACAACATTGAAAAAATAAATAAAAATACTCTAAAATGAACCCTAGAACAAACTCAACTTAACATAAGCCTTGAGAAGGATTTTCAAACCAAAATGTGATGGTTGAATAAGTCCAACCCCTAGGTGCTCCTGCACCATTCTCCCCATGATGAGAAGAGCTCAAGTTACCTTAAAAGATAGAATTGAAAGATTAATTCATAACTTCTTTAAGTCACCTTCAGATATCCAGGTAGCCTCTGGTTGTGGCTTTTGTGCCCACTTAATCAGGTACTCCATATAATTATTCTTTCTAGTCTTCTTAGAAACTCTTGTGTCTAGTACCATCTCTGTTGCAGGGTTGGATGGTGAAGGTAGTGTTACATCATTTACCATTTCTTTCACATCAACATCCTTATATCATTCCTCATGAATGGGACCCTTGTATTGCACCAAATTTGTTATATTGAACACAGGTGACAGTGCTAAATCCTTGGGTAAATCTAATTTGTAGGCATTGTTCCCATACTTAGCTATGATCTGACAAGGACCAATTATTTTCATTTGCAATTTTCTTGGTACTCCCTTCTGGAGTCTAGCCTTTTTCAAATGAACCATGACCCAATCTCCTACTGAAAATATGATAGCCTTTCTCCTAACATCCATTTTGTCCTTGATTTTTAAAGTGTTTTCAACTAGAATCTTCTTTACTTTCTCATGCACTTCCTTCATGGAGTGTGCAAAGTCCTCTACATGTCCACTCCTCTCTGCTATGTCTTTGAGATCTCTCAGTTCATATACACCTCTAGGGTGCATTCCATAGACTACTTCAAAATGAATTTTCCCCATGGTTTTATGCACTGTATCATTATAGGAAATTCAACTTGATGAAGGAATTGATCCCAAGCTTGTCCATATTCTTTGGTAAAACACATTATAAGGTTCCCAAGTTTCCTATTTACAACCTCAGTCTTCCCATCAGTCTATGGATAGTAAGATAATCCAAAAGACAAGTTAGTTCCTAATCTCTTCCATAAAGTTTTCCAAAAGTGCCCCATGAATTTGGTGTCCCTTTCTAAAACTATGTTGATTGGGAGCCCATGAATCTCAATTAATTCCTTGAAAAAAAAATGTGCTATATGAATGACATCATGAGTCACCTTACATGGGATGAAATGACTCATCTTGCTAAATCTATCAACAACAATATATATGTTGTCATAACCAGTCCTACATTTAGGTAAGCCAACAAAAAAATCCATCTCACATATTGCTATGGTCTATTAGGAATTGGAAATAGTTGATACAAAATAGCATTGGAGGATGTGTCTTTAGCTCTTTGGCATATTGTACATTGTTCCACATATCTCCTTATGCCCTTTTGTATTTTAGTACAATAGTAGAACCTTTGTATTAGCTCCAAAGTCTTGTTTAGTCCAAAATGACCACTAAGACTTACATTATGCTTCTCATGCATCAAACTATCCCTAATTGACCCCTTTGGTATATATAGTTGTCCACCTTTTAATAAGAGTCTATTTTGCAATACATATTTTTCATACTCACTGTGAAAATGGTTGTTGAACTCTTGGCATACTTTGTAAGCATCTCCAAAATCTTCATCCTCTTTGTAGGTCTTTGGAAATTTCCACCCCAATACTTTTCAACTGCACCTCCTAAACTATGAGTAGTCTTCTACTCAGTCCATTTAATATGTCTATGACTTAATTTGTCTTGGGAGTTGAGAAAACTCAGTGCTTGGTTGTCTGCATATACTACAAAATCCTGGGGTAGGAGGTAGTGTCTCCATTTCCTAAGTGATTATACAAGTGCATAAAGCTCTAAGTCATAAGAGGAATATATTTTCTTAGCTTCATTAAGCTTCTCACTAAAGAATGCTACTGATATATTCTCCCAACTCAAAACTGCACCTACTGCAATGTTACTGGCATCACTTTCTAAAGTAAAGAGTTTCTCAAAGCTTGGTATCACTAACACAGGTTGTGCTTCCACCTCCTTCTTCAATATTTCAAAACCCCTATCCTCTTCTTTTGTCCAATTAAACTTAGTCTTCATACCCCCCTTAATAGTATCAATCATAGGAGCACATATTGAACTAAAGTGCCTTATAAACTTCCTATAGAATTGAGCTAATCCATGTAAGCTTCTCACCTCACTAGATGTTTTGGGAGACGGACAACTTAGTATAGCTGAGACTTTTGAGGTATCCATCTTCAAATCTCCTTTTGACACCACAAAGCCAAGGTAAACAAGTTCTTGCTTCATAAATTCACTCTTCTCCAAGTTTATGGTTAGTTGTTCATATTGAAACCTTTTAAAAACAATTTCAACATGCCTAAGATGTTCTTCTTTAGCCTTGCTAAATATCAATATGTCATCTAGATAAACAACTACAAATTTTCCAGTACTATCTTTGAGGGCTTCATTTACGAGTCTCATGAATGTGCTAGGATCATTGGTGAGTCCAAATGGAATTACAAGCCGTTCATAGAGCCCTTCTATGCTTTTGAAGGAAATTTTCCATTCATCTCCCTCCTTTATTCTTATCTGATGGTAGCCACTCTTTAGGTCTATCTTAGTGAGGTATTGTGCCCCTCCCAAATAATACATATGATCTTAAATTAAGGGTATAGGGAACCTATACCTAATGGTTATCATGTTTATGGTTCTAGAGCGTGTACATATCCCCCAAGTACCTCCTTTATTAGGTGCTAGCACTTTTGGGATTGCACAAGGACTTATACTCTTTCTAATCAAACCATTGTCTAGAAGCTCCTGCACTTGTCTGGCTATCTCCTCATGTTGTTGGGGTGTCATTTTTTAAGGAGCCTTATTTGGAAAAGATGCTCCTAGAACAAAGTCAATCTAATGAATTATTGTCCTATGTGGTGGTAGGGTAGCAGGAGTTCCATCATTGATTATGCTTGAGTACTTATCCAAAAGACATTGTATCTCTGCAGGTATGTATACTTTCCTTGTCTTTGCTTCTTCTTTAGGCTTCACAATAACAAAAAATTCATATCCTTATTTCTCTTTAAGAGTCTTCAAGAACTCCTTACCACTAACCAATAACACATTTGGACCCACACCCTACCTTCTTCTTCATCCACCAAAGATTGAATCTTATAAGTAACTCCATTCTTCTGAAAAGATTAAGAGTTCTTTTCACCATCATGTATGGCTTTTCTATCAAACTGTCATTTTTTTCCCAAGAGTAAATGAAAACATCCATGCGTAAAAAATCACATAGAATCCTTTTCTTTATACCCTCCTATAGAAAATTCCACCCATGTTTGTTCATTCACCAACACATGTTTCCCCTTATTAAGCCATGTAACTCTATATGGGCTGCAATGAGCTATTCTAGTCAACTTCAAATTATTAGTTTCTTTCTTTGAGATGATGTTCTCAGTAGACCCAAAGTCTATAATAAATTTACACACTTTGCCTAAAATTTTGTATTTTACTTTGAATAGAGACTTCCTTTGTTTTGGTTCCTCTCTAACAGGCTCTTTGATTAGGATTCTTCTAATAATTAAGTTTTCTCCAACCTCTAATTCCAAGCTCACCTCAGGATATTTTACACATGTTGTTTCCTCTTGTACATAAGTAACTCTCCTATCCCCTTGAGAAGAAGAGATCTTTTCAGGGCATCTATAAGCCTGATGTCCTAGTTGATGACAGTTATAACACTTCATGTTAGAAAAATAAGATCCTCTTCCTCTAGTAGATCTACCTCTACTAGTTTTTCTTCTAGGACCTCTTCCTCTACCATAAATTCCTCTCCCACTTTTTTTGCCACTCTTCTTTGTAAGCTTAGATTCTTCTTGTTACCTTTGGTCTATTCTTTTGCCACCAAAACTACTTCTATGGCCTCTGTTGTCTCTTCCTCAGCCCCTACCTCTATTTCTTGATTCTCGTTTCTTCTTACCTTTCTCCTCCACCTTGAGTACTAACTGGTAACACTTGTGGACACTAGTGGGGCTTAACAAACTTATTTACTCCCGGATGTTCCATCTTAAGCCATTGAGATATCTTTCCACTCTAATACTTTCATCTTCTTGGACCTTGGACCTTAGACACAGTTTTTGAAACTCCTCAGTATAAGAGTTCACATCAAGTTATCTCTATCTCAAATTATTTATTTTCTTGTGCATTTGTATTTCATAATCCTTTGGCATATAAGCTTTGTTATCTCTATTGAATATTTTTTTGTCATAGTTTAGACAAAGTCATATGAATCATAAGATTCAATCGGTGAAATGAAAAAAAAAAAATGAGCAGTTGATAATGTACACCGAGTAAGGCAGTGAAGTCGGTAAAGCACAGACACTACACCAAGAGCACACATTTTACCGAACACCGAGAGCACAGACAATACACCGATTTGATAGTTACCGAGTACTGAAGAGAAAGTTAACCGAGTTAAGATAAGTTACTCTACCAAGTTACTTAATGGATTGTAAAGAGATAAGGATGCATTTAATATAGTGATACCATATTAATTGTGATCATACAATGCACGATGATGAGTTTGTTACACAATCAATGATTGAAACAATTCAAAGAGGAGATCTGAGAAGAAGATTAAGCAGTTAATCAAAGATTTCTATCTCCAAGAAAAATACCAAGTACCGAGGTAAAAGTGACACGGTCACCGAGCAGAAAAGCAAATCTAAAGGTTGAAATAATTTATTAGTGACCTAATACATAAGATTAAGAGGCATTAAATATTATATTTAAAGGATGATTTATAGAGTGAGATAGATATGACAGAGGAAAATAAGTCAGAGTATAGAGAAGGCTGTTATTGAAGAACATAAATCAGAGCAGAGAGCACCGAGTTGATATCTTGCTACAACAGAGTGAAACCAAGCAATGTTACATATTGAATTGAGGTAACACAAGTATTTCAGAGCACATAGAGTCTGATCAGTATTTGTAATTGATGCATTATAATGAACATTTGTAACTTGTTAATATTATTGTATTGAGAGCTAGAAATCCCAATACTGGGTAGATCTTAACCGATCTAATTTATGTAAAACCTTTAACAAGGTACATCTCTAAGTCTAGAGATTGTAAAATCCTCTAACCAGGTAGACCTAACAATTCTTTGTATACTCTTAACCGGGTAAGCTATCAAAAAGGCTAAACTATGTAAGCTCTAACCGAGCACCCTTTATACTACAGTTAGTGAAGGTTGTGGATGTCATCCCCACCACAGTTTTGTCCTCTAACCAATGATTTTTGCGTAAACAAAATCATGGAGTTATGAGCTCATTTACTTGAATATTTGCATGTTATGTTTTATGTTTTATTTCAAGTTATTGAATTCGGTATTCAAATAACAACAACATTATATAGTTTAATTTATAAAAGTTTTTGTGGTACTGATTCATCCCTCCCCTCTCAATACCAACTTTCCATAATCATTCCAACAAGCTTCTTTGATCTTTGCCACCATTCCCTTCCAGGTAGCTATGGGAAGCTTACCTTCCTTCTCCCTCTTTGCTTGAATGAACTTCCACCAAGTTAAGGAAGCTCCCCTTAATCTTGATTTGGCTACTTTGACTTTTTGGGCTTCACTCACACCATCATAGTCAAAGTGATTCTCCAGCCCCTCAATCCAATCCATTACTAATTTTGGTTCCATCTTGCCACTGAAAAGAGGTATTCCCTCTAAATATTTTCCACTCATAGCCTTCAAGCCTCTTAGGAAAGGTTCTTCTTGAATGACAGGGTCAGGCCCAGGAACCTTATCTTCAACTGCCATTGCTTTACCCTTTCCTTCTTGCTCATCTATCTTACCACTAACTTCTTCTGTTTTCTCCTCTACTTCACCCAAATTTTGTTCTAATTGGGCTATCCTTTCTCTGAGAAATCTATTATCTAGATCTTGTTCATCAACTTTCTTGGCTAACTCTGCATTAGTCACCATTTTGGATTCCCCAACTGATTCTCCGTCTGACATACAACACACCCACTAGCCCAAATATTTTTAACCTGGCTCTGATACCAATTTGATAGGGAGATTTTTGTTTCTTGAACTAATCACTAGTTTACCACAAGTCCTTCTAGGAATTCCTAGGGTATTCCTGATCACCTATGATCCTAGGAGGGATCCAATCCAACCTCCTAATCCACTCTTCAACCTTCCTACCATTCTCAAGTTCACAACCTCCTCATTCTTCAACTGAGCTCACCAGGGTAAGCTCACACTTAACACACCAAACCCTTAAACAAGACCTTTGCAGGAGTGTAGGGTATGTTCTTGACTCATTTGTGACCACAAATGAAACCTCAATAAATATTTAGGGTTCATTCTCCCATCATTGCTTGATCTTCTTATAAACAAGGGCTACAATATTTTAGGTCTCTATTAGCCCTTTTTTTTTGTAGGGTTTTGGCTTTGTTTCCTAAAACTTGAACTTAACCCCTTGAAAAAAATTGTGATTTAGATACCCTTTTCAAAAACACAAAATATTATCTTGGTCTTGGGCTCTGGAGTCATCAGTACCATACCAAACCCTAACTGTGCTAATTTTCTAGGAAATGAACTAGTCTTTGCACATTGCTTTCAAAATCCATCCAACTAGATTCAAGACACCTCTAGATCATTCACCAAGCTCTAAAAGGGTCTTATAGTCACCACCAAAGTGATTTATTTCTCTTTTCAATCCACTCCTGCAATTTTTATCATACTGTCACTCTTGTTTCCCTAGCCGGGCTATGGATGAGCTTGCCTAGGGAAGAGGATAAAATTCACCGTTGCAACTTCTAGTTCTATTACAACAATAAAAAATATGTACATAGACCCCATTTCCATTCCCCCAAGGCTTAGTGTTTACCATGGTGGGAACTTCACTATGGAGCCATTTTGTATGTACTAACCCTGATTGGTCTAGTGAAACAAGAATAAGGACATAATTGACTTTATACTTGCCAAAATCAAAATCAAAAGCCTAAAATACTCCACCCAATGTTACAAAACAACTAAAATTTTCTAATTACATTGAAAATAAGATGGATTCAATCCATTCAATACTTCTATAACTCAAAAGCAAGAAATTACAACTATCTCATAAAACTGTCTGATTGTCCTTCTTGAAAATTATGTCTATAAGTTATCCAACCTTTGTACAAGGCATGAAAAATTATTAAGTAGGTCCCCTTGACCTATTCCAACTGTCCAAATTGACCCATAATTTCTTTGAGGCAGTTTGCAACATTTGTCAAAATGTTGTCAAGCAACTTTCCAAAGTTGCAAAAGTTGCTCGACAACTTTTACATCTTTTTGCTATTTCACCCATTACATTGTTTTGACCCAATTTATGGGTTATAATTGATCTTAAAGTCAAATTTAAGCCTAAATAAAACTTAATTAGACTATTTTGTGCACACTAGGTGCCATTTCACCTATTTGCCCCATTTGGATTACAATCACAACATTAGGGTCATTAACATAACTTACCACAACAAAACACACAACATTGCAAAACTAAACAAAACTACTCTAAAATCAACTTAAAAAAATCCTTGAGAAGACTTTTCAAACCAAAAATTAATGGTTGAACAAGTCCAACCCCTAGGTGCTCCTGCACCACTCTATTAAATAAACCATGTAAATTAAAATTGAGTACACACAAGTGACAAGTATACATATGCATAAAAAATCTAAAATACTTAATTACCTTCCCCTTTTCAATGCTTAATGCCCAAACCCCCTCACATTGCCCCCACTAGCGGCTGGTGAAACCTGCATAAGTATGTAATAAGATGATCATAAAAAATCAAAAACACATGTATATACTATTATAAAAAATGAAACCAATGAGTACATTAAAATATATGTACTGTGGAAGTATCAAGGCCAAATGAAATGGCCGAAAGCATGCATCCCTCCACATATTCCATATCCTCCTCTTTCATTAACTGAACATAAATGGAACATATATAAATACATAAGTGGGCAATCATTATAAGTAAATTTTACTAAAAATAGGAATGTTTAAAATTAAATACAATGCATGACAACTAAACTGTTTACTCTTACCATAACAATAGGATTTCATGGCTTTGCATGCCCCTCCTCGTCTCTCATGTGATGCACATATCCATGAGTTTCTTCCATGCCTATAGTGTTCTGTGTTGTATCGTCCACCTCAAAGATGTAGTCATATACATCACTGTCATTCAGGGAACCAAACACAAATTCTTGCACATAACACAAGTGTGGGGAACACAAACATGTGAGCTCGTGGAGGATGTGGAAGGGCCAAAATAATTAGCACAAGGAGGCAACAATGTCACACTCTTCCTAACCAGTAGATCACTCAAGGTGTGAATGGATCTAATAGTCTATGAGCTGACCTCTACAATAATACTAGGATGTTGCACTGTAGAAGGGGGTGAAATATCAAGGGTGTGGGGACATATGTGTGAGGTTTCACCCGGTGTGCCCATGACCTATCCTAAGGAGCGCCTAAGCCTATGCCCTAGTTTGGTCTAATGCTCTAATATTTTACCTTGTGACCGAGCACAAATTCAACATAGAATTTTCTTAAAAAATAAAATGGGACATCCAAAATATTGTGGAGTGGTCTATCAAAAACCATCCACTAGCGGTCCCAAAAGTGGTCACGTATTGCATCATTTGTGCTCCATTTAATTGACAACTTGGGATTTTTAGGGTCCACTTTTAATCCTGTTTTGGGATACATAAAAGGGTTATATATCATTTAGTTATAGTTAGGTTCATAACTTGATCATAATCAAGCCCAACGTCAAACTCAACCTACATGGAATTGGGCCAAAGAAGTGCATCATAATGTTACTCTGTAAGTTTCTCCATGATTTCAATAATGGAGTTCAAGGTGGAAAACATGGGGCGCAATGTGGGGATATTGGCATATGTAGTTTGAAGGCCTCTAAGATGATTTATATTTTCTCCTATAAGATCCTCTAAAGGTCGAGGGTTTAGGATTGGTTGGTCTTTTGGAGGTGGGGGATGCTTTCAGGTGGTTGCAGGTTAATTGGAGGTGGTTCCAGATTGTTTGCGGGATCATTGGGAGGGTTTTGTACTTGGTTTGACTCCATGTATGATTATAATAAAAATAATTATGCAATTATAATCAATTTTAAAAAATGATATACAAAATCATTTAAACCCTAGTTTTTATAAAAAAACTACCAATTTCAATTAAAAACATCAAATAACAAAAACAAATAAAAAATTGAACGTACTTATTTAAATTGGTGACAAATTTGCAATTGATATAATGTATATTCGATTCCTTATCGGATATGAGAAAACCATGGCTATGTTTCTCAATGTTTTCACAATGAAAACTAACAAACACAGCCTACGAGCTTAAATTAGTTTACTCACAAAAATCAGATATCCGATATAAAATTGGATATCCAATATTATCAGATATCAGATATAATATCAAATATCCAATTTAATATTGAATATCCGATATAATATCGAATATCCAATTAGGTTTGTACTTTGTCTTTTGGTTTGGCCCTGTGTACTGACAACTAGACCTACTAAAAAGCCAACACACTTTTTAGTGCATTTTTGGACGAGTGAAAAGAGGATATTTTCACATCGTTAGTTTTTGGCATACCATGATCCTGCACATACCCATTTATTATCATTTTAACTCTTGTTTGACTCCTCTTGACCATTCTCTCCTCCCTCCAACGTCTCACCCTTTTTAGAGAATTTAGGCCTACAACTTATTTCATTTTATCCTTACGCTTTTTCTCTTTCATCCCAATGATGGATCGTAGACTGTGATGTGAAATTTTTATGTAAAAATATTCACACAATCAAATCTAGAAGCAACATTCAAAATTTAATCCAAGATAACTTCAAAGAGGTTGAATTATGTGGTGATCAAAATACATCTAGATAGAATCTAGGATGCAAAACTAAGATAGTAATGATAAAGATGATATGGATGCAACCTCTATTCTAAGATGATCAAGATAATTAAAAATGATAAAGCTAAGATGAAATTGTACTATAATGATAAAACTAATATGCATGCTAAGATGTTCATACTAAAATGAAGCTAATGATAAAAGCCAAAGACACACAATAATAAGCTCAAAATGCACAAATCAAAAGTATTCTCAATGTCTCTAATTAGCCTCAAATGAATGACATTGATCTCCTTTTATAGGCATTCATGGATCTAATCTTAGATGGAAAGAATCAATGGTTGAGAATTAGTCTTGAAGAGATGGATGGCTAGGATGAAGTTTGTTGAGTTGTGAGAGAGGAAGTAGGAAGATGGTTAGATTGTGAGAGAAAATTAAGGGAAATGCTCCTCTTACATTGAAAAGGTGGAGTAATACGTGGGAGAAAAAGACACTTTTCAGATGTCTAGTCTCCATGACCATGAGAAGAATTTGAGGGAGAAACATTCCAAGTTTGTGGAATGAGAGAGAGGTAATAGGATTCATGAGACAAGTGCTATGGGTCACCGTTGACAAAGGTGAGGTGGAGAGACTGATGTCGATATAATAGGGAATGTGGAGAAAGACTAGGGAAGGTGAAGACACATATGTGATCTGATTAGGATGGATCTCTGACGATTTGCAATATGAATGCTAATACAAATTTAAAGTTTGTTTACAATGAAAAATCAAACAGACAATTACAACTTAATTTTAATTACATGAATGAAAATTAAGCTTTAAAATTTGCAGAACTAAAAGTAAGAGGAGAGGAGAGAAGAGAATGCAAACATAACACATAGGTTGATTACAGAGTTCGTTCGAATGGACTACGTCTCTGGGTTCTCCAAGTAGAGTGACCGATCCTTTGTTTAGTTCCCAGACATGATTACAATATTCTGATATCAATATGTCAACATCTGGTTGCACTGATCTTGAAGCTCTCTCCTAAGAAAGATTACAATCTTCAACAGCCTGGAAGAACACTCATAACATTTTCTCTTCCAAGATCCAACTCAAAAAATCTCCCCCAACTCTCCTTTTTCACCCCTTTTTATACAAGAAATTTACTCAATATGGTAGATAACTACATGATTTTACAATCTCCCATATTTAACAATAAATGTGTCGCCACTAATATTCTATTTACATGAGTATGTGGCGCGTTGGCGAGCATGGTGTTTTGTAGAGAGAAGGTTGTGAGTTCCATTCTCACATGTATTTTTTTTATATTTATTATTATTATTTTATTATATACATTTTTAAAAATTGTTGGGGTTTGGTATGCCATGTCACTTGCTAATGTCCTCATCTTTGACACGGTATACCTGCAACTTTGACCGTCCATAACTTCATCATACGAGCTCCATTTTTCTCCGTTCAAGTTGCGTTGGACTTGTGTTGGAGAGCACTTTGATTTGATGCCATTTTTGGAAGCATTGGGAACATTTGAACTTTTAGTGGTGAAATCCACCTGGATCAATAAGCTTCTCCCTCCTTATGACTAGGAATGATGATTGATTATAAATAATGAATTAAATATATATAAAAAATTATTTTCCCTAGCCACACATGAGTGAGGTGGTAGTTGAGTTGAAAATAAGGTGGATTTTAGAGGAACTGACTATCATTTGATGATGAAAAATTAAATAATTTAATATTATTTAATAATTAGGGAATTTAGAAGATTTAAGACTTAGAAGAATAACTTAGACATGAATCACCTAAATAAATTAAATAATTTATTTGGTGATAGAAGAACGAACATTAATTAAATAATCTATATTTAATTAATTTTCTCAATTCATTTTTAGGTGTATACAACATCAACCATCCCTTTGTAGGATGACTAAAACTAGTTTCCATCCCTCAAATCTATAGATCAAGACATTCATAAACCAAAGAGAATGAAAACATGTTATTTAACTAACCAAAGACACCAAATCCACATCTACTATGAAGCGCACTTGTAGACACCTAAAATTGATCACCTTTGGTCAATTTATGCCTATTTCGCATAATTCCTAGTCATCTATATTAATTAAATTATCTTATTATTTATTTAATATTTATATATGTTCTTCTATTATCCTTAAGTTCTATCCCAAAGTAAAGAATTACCTTTAATTATTTACCTCCACCTTATTCCCCTTCTTTCGAATCAATAAGATAAATTAAAAAATATATTTAATGTATCCCCTCACATATACTCCCACTTGAACTTTAATCCTAATCCTAACCCTAATCTCCACCTAATCCTACGCTAAACAATGAGCTCAACACCTCTCATCACATCGATCACATGGGTCTCTCTCTCTCTCTCTCTCTCTCTCTCTCTCTCTCTCTCTCTCTCTCTCTCTCTCTCTCTCTCTCTCTCATTAAAGTGTTATTATGTTGTTGAAATCATGAGCACGCATAAAAATTGACGATTATGAGAAAATCTACTCATTGAAGAGATCAACATGCTTGATTCTTGATGGAATTTATATTGGTTTGATCTTCTTTTCCCCTATCTTGATAAGTGGTTTTGATTTATATTTTGGAGTTGACTTCTTAATTGTTTTAGTCCATTTTGAAAGCACATTTAATTGCATACAACAGTCTCTCTTGTGTCTCTCATAACATTCAACTATAGAAGCTACAAATCCTTTTTAAAAGTACCCTACACAGTCAACATTCAAATTGAGTGTTTGTATTATGGAGGCCCTCCACAGGTCCCAACCTAAAGGAAAGGAAACAACAACCAATAGAAACTTAATTACAAATTTCTTGGTAGGTAGTGAAATATTTGAATAGTAGTTGTCTTATAATCTCCTTCTCACCCCATTTATTTGTCAGGCTAGTTCTTATTTTCAAATATGAAACTCCGCACGAGGAAGACAATATACAGTTTAGGGATGTGGCAGTAGAAGGTGGTCCTTTTTTTTAAATGGCATATGTAACAAAAAGTTATTTTGTACCTATTCAAAATGATTCTATGGGACCATGCCCAACACTAATGTTGTTATAGGTGATTCTTATTGAGTTGTGGGAAAAACTTTTCCTTTTCCAATGAAGCACAAGAGTTGATGTCAAATCACAGTTGATTGAGTAGAGAAACTAGAGCATACCCAAAAAGGTAATATGTCTAGATATTTACTTCAGTAAAAAAGTAATATCAACACAAACATGCCCTTCATATTTGAATTATATGCACCCTCACCAATTCCTTGACAAGATAAACACAATATCAAAGTTGCATATGCACAATATTTGTTACTTGTTACAATTATAATACATGTGCAACAAACAATCTATTTCGTGGAGTTGCGATAGGTAAGGCAATGCCATATAATCTTTTGCCCGTCTCCTAGCTGCACCCCATATACATAACTCTTGCTCATAGAGGAACTATTGATTAGGCACTTGTCCAAGAAGAAAATGTCAAACACTAATTGAAGGAATCAATTCCACTCCCCAACTCAAGAGACCAATTCAACTCATTATTGCATATGCATATGCATTCTTATCGTTATGATAGTATTATGACTTCTACAAATAGAACATTGTGATTAAGATATTTGTGACATCAAACCTCATCATATAGATAAAAGGAAAATCTTGAACTTGGCTAGCTAGTGCCTTGACATCTCTCATTTTTTTTTTTGCACTGCTTATTACTATTGTACACAAGCATCAAACTCGATAAAAAATGGGGTGTTGACTCATGTGCCTTTGTCAAGCAGACATTTTATTGATAATACGATGAGAAATAAACTTTACTTTAACAATTTCATTCTCAACCATTTTGTTGGAAAAAACACCACATTTAGAATTTTGCTCGCTCTTCATCAAGGCTCGCCATGGATAATGATCCTTAGTGCACAACCTTTACACTTTTCTAGAAAAAATGGATGTATCCCCTCATTCCTATCCCTCAAATCAATCATATTTAATTAGTTGCAAATACATATCAAATAGAGTATTAAGAAGATAAACTCAAAGAATCCAAGTTTTTAGTTCCAATAATCTTCTCCCATTTTCTAAGTAAGCCATCTAAAATCCCATCTTAACCCTCCTTTTTATCAATCTATACCATGTCTAATTAATCGCCATTGAAATTTTACTTATACCTACATGTTCATGCAAACCGTTACATATACATATCCAATATTTAATAATAATAATTGAAGTACAATAAAATTAGCCAATAGACATGTATAATCAATATTTTTATAATTCCATTCAATTATAATATCATTGTAATAACATGCTATTATGCATAATGTAAACTTAATTATTATACATGAACGTTAATACTAAAATGAACTAATAAAAATTTGCTTCTAAAAATAATTCAGTCCAATGCTTAGAACGTAATGAATAACAAAGAAATGATACATGAAAAACTTGCCACATAATATTATATTAAATGTACACACCTTGTCTTTGTATCAAAATGAAAAAAAGATTTATGATGATCAATACACACTTATCACTATCACATTGTATTATGTTTTGATTAAAAATATTTATAAAATTAGCAACTTCCTATTAAATTTACAATTTTTTTAAAATATAAAATACAATAGATGTAACTATTACACTTTTTGAGACATGTGCTTGTAATAACAAATCTATATCTATATTAAATTAATATAAATACTATTAATGCAGCGATGAAACACTGGGATAAATCATCGAATAAGGTTTTATCATTTCTAATGATGGGCATACCAATAAACCCAAATTCGAAGTTAAGACTCACTGCTAATGATGGGCATCCCAATAAACCTAAATTCTAAGTGAAGAAACCGTCAGTGAAGAATCATTTCTTATGATGGGCATCCCAATAAACCCTAATTCTAAGTGAAGAAACCCTCAGTGAAGAATCATTTCTAATGATCAAATGCTGCAATTTACAGTGATACGCATGTACTTTCTCCTTGCCGACAACTTCCATTGAGGACAATGTCATTCGTATGGTTTTCGAAGATGCATAGTTTCTCCAGGGGGATCGTCGTCTTGCTTCCCTTTAACAATTCTCACCACTATGCATAGTTTTAACAAAATAATGTGGGTTTTCTCGACAACTGTCATGAGAAGAAAACCAGAGCTGTTGAGGACCAAATCCGACCACATTGCTGTAGAAGTCATTCATATCCTGAAGGACTCTGGATTCACTCAAAACAAGCTTAAGAGTGCCATTCTTAGAAACCCATCAATTCATCCTGTACTATGTGGGAGCTCTCGTTAGGCTACCCAAATTCATGGCTTTCAAAAGTTCTAATGGCGAGTTCCTGGCTTAGGGCACCGCAGTTCATGATGGGCGTCTCTGCCACATTCACACCGGGAATCCCATTGATAGCAAGTATTGAGATTGAAGTGTCTGCTGAAAACACCTTCACTTGGGAGTGGGGAGAAGAGGAGGAACGGAGCACTGCACTATCTGGGAAGTACATTGGGGTGGTGAATCCAGGCAAAACCGTGGTGTTTGTTCTTCAGACAACCGGGGCAAAATGCGATGTGAAATTCTCCTATGCAGAGGAATACCTCCTCTCTACAGGTGAGAGGGTTTTGAGGATAGCGTCTTCAAGGGCATGAATTACATAGACATCCATTTCATTTAAAAAAAATGGGGTTGTATGCTCAAGGCAGCTCATATTGTATTTCACAGACCCAGATTGCTTTATTTGAACTTAGAAAACCATCTCGCCCTTAGAATCACCTAAAGCAAGGTTTCACAGCACAGGACTTGAAGAACTGTCTCGTTCTATTCTATTCTGTGATTTTGAGAAGCGGGTGATACCTAAAGCGGAGTACTTGAAGAACAGGATAGACATTCTTGAAGGTTCCACAGCATTTGCAGAAGTCCTTAATGTGTTTCTAGGCCTAAGTTTTGAAGAAAAAAAATCTAAACATATGGCAAGTCTTGATCTGGCAGAGGTTTTCGTTGATACACACTGCAGGTCTTGAGCCCAAGATTGTTGCTTAGAGACCTTTGCTTTTGATTTTAAGCATAGAGAGAAGGCTCAAACCACTGGAGTCTTTAAACCTCTGATGACAAGTACACACCAAGGATCCACCTAGTCTGGTTAGAATTTTTAGACTAAGTGAGCAACAATTTCTCAAATATTTTGGCCAATGCAGTACAAAGTCAAAGTCTAAAAGGATTTTGGAGCAGTGATGGAAGTTTTAAAATAAAATCATTTGCTGAAGAGAGCGGCCAGGCAGGGCAAAACAGAGCTTTTTGGCTTGGGTTTAGTCTAAGATGAGAAATACCGACCATATTCAAAGAGGAGAACACAAGGGGACCGCGGTGGAAGAGGAAAAAGCAACTCACAGACAAAAGACGGGATTTGAAAGCATGGTAATTTGCATTGAAAACAATGGAGCTCAATTTCCTCCTTCCTGTATTTTTCACATAGTTGAATGCAAGTCATGTAGTTAAATTCTACATACAAATTGGCTCATGTTTGGATCATTCTGCTGTAGTTTGAATCAAGTGAACATTCGTTGAGTCTGTTTAGCTCTATCTATGGTTTAGATTTCAATTCACAATTAATAAATCCATTTACAGAATAAGTTAACAATTAATTTCTTTTGCTTAGCTTTATTTTTAACAATAAGGCATGCTCTTTGCAACCCTAATAGGCAAGTGCACTTAAGATTTGTTTTAAATATTATACTTAGGTTGTGGTATCAACATTAATCTACTTAAGATTTGTTTTAAATATTATACTTAGGTTGTGGTATCAACATTAATCTAGTTAATCATGGGTATTTAGGTCATATTTATATATTGTCTTCTTTCAGATAATACCATGATTTCTGATTTGCAATATTCTTCCTGTTTTTGCAAATCCATTGCAACAATGCCTTAGTTAACTTGGCTTAGCCGTATCTCTTACTCTCTAGATAATTAATTTTGCTTTGTCCGAAACTACTTCTGAAGATGCACCAGTAATTTATGTTCTTTTTACCCTTATAATCTGTAGTCTAATCCTTGCATGGAGACAGATAAGTTTCACATCAATCCCTTTTTCTGGTTGGAATTGACAATCCCTGTATTTGAGGCATTTCATCCCTCATATATTCTATACGATACAACTGTGACATTATTTGTTAAACTGGAAGGGTGTTGTCAGGTAAGATAGAGTTATGTTCACTGCTTCCCCTTTTTTTAAAAATTTAAACATTTACATGGAAACAATTTGTTCTATACACAATTTATTGAAGTGAAGTGTATAAAACATCGTTGTTTTTGGATAAATTCAGCCACAATAATATGGATTTGTCCTCACAGAAGATATGGTCTGATTGCAATTATGCAACATTGTTTGTTAAACTGGAAGGATATATCCAAATAAGATGGATTTTTTTTGTTCCTATTTTTTAAACATTTATGTAGAAACAATGTGTTCTATCCACAATACGATATAAACAAGTGAATAGAACAGAGTTTTTTTAAGATAAATGTACTCAAAATAAGATGTATTTGTCATTCAGAACATATGGTTTGATTGATGCAATAATCTAGAAGAACAATATTGTTCAGAATGCTCTTTTTTTTTTTTAATCGGTTCAGAATGCTCTTTTTACTCAAATGGCATAGTTATAATTGATTGTGCTATGCAAATTATGCTTTACCTGTCGTTGGTGGGACTCTATTGTTTTACTCAAATGGCATAGTTATAATTGATTGTGCTTTGCAAATTATGCTTTACCTGTCGTTGGTGGGACTCTATTGTTGTTAAGGATTTTTTCACAAATATTTCAAGTTGATGGAAAATTTGTGAAGAAGTTGATTCCACTACAAATGACAAGCAATTAGCAACCAGATTGTACTTTCTACTTGGACAAAATGTTGGGTTACTAGATCCTAAGTTGTCATATGAATTTATCAGGTCTTTTCATACAGGCTTTAATGTTTATATTATTTTTTAATTATCAATCACTTCTCAATTTGTACTAATATACTTTAAAGTGCTATCTATATAAAGAGATCCAATCTACAATCCCACATTAAAATCTACATCTTGACAGTAGATTATGTTATATGATCCAAGAGGTTGAGATTACTTTCTAAATGTATTAAAAATATTTTCCAGGAAGAAAGAGTTTTCCAGGAAGAAAGAGAGCCAATCTACAATCCGACATAAAATCTACATCTTAATAATAGATTATGTTGTATGATCCAAGAGGTTGAGATGAATTTCTAAATGTATTAAAGATCTTTTCTAGGAACATTTTCTTAATTATGAACTTTGGAATCAATTCTTAGACACTTGTTTGCTGCTGTCATGTCCCTCTCTCGTTGAGGACTGCCTCCCAACACTCTCTTTATCAAAGGTGTTTATTATCACCACTTAATTATAATTAATAGTAAATATTTTATATAAAATATAAATATTAAAATGATAAAATATATAATAAATAAAGTAAATTATAATTTTAAGACTCGTTTTTGGGTGCAAAGTTATGATTTTTAAAATTTGAATTTAGGTGCCAATTCTGTTTTCTATCACCAATACACATCAGGTATAAATAGTGATCTGTTGGCTGGGCACTGATCATGCTGGAAATTGATCCAAATTTGTGAAGAATCTCTTGGGGCAGATTTTTGGGATGAAAACCCTAGATGGAAATCATCCATTTCCTCACAAATCTCCAAATTTTTATTGAATAGGAGTTTCTGAGTTTTAACCAACAAGGGGTCTTCATCAGGGCAAGGCGAATTTCATCAGCATACAGGGAGGAGGTGCATTCTATCAGGGTATATGTATACTTTTTGATCTGCAATATTCTCTCAGTCTATTGCAACAATACCTTAGTTAGGCTGGCTTAGGTTTATCTCTTACCCTCTAGATGATTAATATTTGGCTGTCTGAAACTACTTTTGAAGATACTCTAGTTTGATAGAAGAACTTCAACTATTATAATATAGAAATGGTTTGTTAATGTTGCTCTAATATTTGATTTACTTAGATCTTTAGCACCTCGTTGGTCAAGACAAATGCATGGACACATTCACTATGAATCGGTTGAAGCAGTGGCTATACAGAGTTTGGTTTTGGTTTGTCTCATTTAAAAATAATTTTTTTTTTGGTCGGTAATTGTGATTTAATTTTATTAAAAGTTATTCGGGAAAGCTTGTCCTAAAACAATGGTGGTAATAGGTGTGTGTGTGATTTTTGTACCTGTTAAGAGAGACACAACACTTCAATAGATCATTGCATTAGTGAAAACAAGGGATTAGCAAGCATAGCAATCACCAAAATTGATCTATTGCTTCCTATCTAGGAGGAGTATGAAAAATGACATAATAGCCCTCAGATTATGCATATTCCAGTGACATATCCAACCTAAGAATGAAAGATTCAAATAAAACTATAAAGCTTAAATATAACCAAAATCATGAGAAATATGCTTAAGAAACATGCATCCTAGCTCTAGAAATGAAGATTGTAACAATACAAGGTATCAAAACTATGATGCAATATAAATCTATATGGAAATGAGTAGCATATCAATGCTTTTAACTCTTCAAAATTAGGAGCATTGCAACAATCAACAATAAAAGACTCCAAAGTTAAGGGCTTCCAAAATCAAGAATGAAGGGTCATTTGAGCTCAAAATCCTTCCTATTTATAGAAGAAATGGAGGGGGAGAAGACTCTAGAAGGGCAGCCATTAATGAGGGTGTAAGACTCATTAATGAGGAGTGTGGAAGAGAATGTGTAAGAGCCATTAATGCTTCATTTGTGAAAGCAGTAATGAGGTATGGGTGAGGGTTTAAGAAGCATGGGTGAGGGTTTAAGGTCAAGCTTGATAACTTTGATTTTAGGGGGAGGGTTGAATTCCTAATCACAGATTTAGGAATGTGACAAGCTTAAGGGTAGCTTACGATTAGGATTAAGGCTTAAGGTGGGTGATTAAGGAGATAGAGATGGGAGGAGAGAGAATGAGTTGAGGGGAGATTAGCTAATTAGGGTTAATTAGCTAATTAAGAAGAATTAGCATGTGAGAAGGGGTTGGGATGAGTTTGAACTCATGGTTTGACATTTTGAGATTGGTTAGGTTAGAGGGAATATTAATGAAATGAATTGTTGTAATAACATATTCCCTCACTAATAGGGATTTAATTAATCATTTAAGCTTTTGATTGCTTTGTAATAATTAATTATGGCTATAGCCAAATTGAATAAATTAGGCTAGGGGATTGATTTTGCAAGTGATGAGGTATGATTAGGATTCCATTTAAATTAATTACCTTAGCCATGTATTGATTTGAATTGATTTGATTTGATTAGATTGGCTAAAGTGATTAATGTAAATTAGTGATTAGATCACTTAGGAGATTAAATCTGATTCGAATAAATTATGCTAGCCGATTGAAGAGTTGTCTGGACATAACTTGGTACAAGTGTGTTTTCTCAAAAACACACCTTCATCTCTTCTCTTCTTCTAATCCATTCTTTCTTCCCCTACCCGATCACTGCAAGTAATATATCATTTCAAATAGAGGGATTTTATTTTTCCTTCAATTTCATTCCTGAGGGGGCATGATCACACTATCATCAATCAAATTTTTGCTCGAAACAACATTAAAAATGACTTCATTATCAAACAAACTAGGGGCATGACAATTTTCTTGACTAAGTCAGGACTATTGGATAGAAAGCTTTGGTTCTCATAAGCTGGATATCTTGTGTTTCCTCATTTTAAAAGATTCTTACTAAGCTCCTCGCAACTTCATACTGACTTTTGGACAACAACCAAGTTCGGAATCAGTATTATCAATCTTTGGACGACAACCAAGTTCAGAATTGGTATCTTTAAGATCTTTTATTGATCTTTGGACAACAACCAAGTTCAAAATCAATACTATCAGTTTAGTTCGATCAAGTGCCAGACTGATCTCATCAGACATTTCGTTCGATCGTGAGCGAAATTCTCAATCTTTCTGAAGTCAACATCAAAAACTTTCTTTGAATCAATGCGTTGCTCGCACATCAATTCAAAGAGGGGCAAATGTAACCACCTAGATTTGGTCTGCTCTGACCATAGACCCTATTTGCCCTAAGTATGATCATACCCCCAATTATGTCCAGACAACTCTTCAATCGACTGACATAATTCATTTGAATCAGATTTAATCTCCTAAGTGATCTAATCACTAATTTACATTAATCACTTTTGCCAATCCAATTAAATCAAATTAATTCAATCAATTCAAATCAATACATGGCTAAGGTAATTAATTTAAAGGGAATTAAATGGAATTCTAATCCTACCTCATCACTTGCAAAATCAATCCCTTAGCCTAATTTATTCAATTTGGCTATAGTCCTAATTAATTATTACAAAGCAATCAAAAGCTTAAATGATTAATTAAATCCCTATTATTGAGTGAATATGTTATTACAACAATTTATTTTATTAATATTCCCTCTAACCTAACCAATTTCAAAATGTCAAACCATGAGTTCAAACTCATCCCAACCCCTTCTCACATGCTAATTCTTCTTAATTAGCTAATTAACCCTAATTAGCTAATCCCCCCTCCACTCATTCTCTCTCTCCTCCCATTTCTATCTCCTTAATCACCTGCCTTAAGCCTTAATCCTAATCGTAAGCTACCCTTAAGCTTGTCACATTCCTAAATCTGTGATTAGGAATTCAACCCTCCCCCTAAAGTCAAAGTTATCAGGCTTGACCTTAAACCCTCACCCATACCTCATTAATGCTTTCATAAATGAAGCATTAATGGCTCTTACACATTCTCTTCCACACTCCTCATTAATGAGTCTTACACCCTCATTAATGGCTGCCCTTCTAGAGTCTTCTCCCTTTCCTCCATTTCTTCTATAAATAGGAAGGATTTTGAGCTCAAATGGCCCTTCATTGTTGATTTTGGAAGCCTTTGATTTTGGAAGCCCTTAACTTTGGAGTCTTTTATTGTTGATTGTTGTAATGCTCCTAATTTTGAAGAGTTAAAAGCATTGTTATGCTACTCATTTCCATATAGATTTATATTGCATCATAGTTTTGATACCTTGTATTGTTACAATCTTCATTTCTAGAGCTAGGATGCATGTTTCTTAAGCATATTTCTTATGATTTTGGTTATATTTAGGCTTTATAGTTTTATTTGAATCTTCTCTTCTTAGGTTGTATATGTCACTGGAATATGCATAATCTGAGGGCTATAATGTCATTTTTCATACTCCTCCTAAATAGGAAGCAATAGATGGATTTTGTGAAACATAGTGAAGCATGGTTAGTTTATTTTAGAGGGATTGTTAACAGTACTTTGGCTAGTACAATTTATACAATTTCAAAAGATTACAAGGGTTGTTCAGTCAGTGGAATAAATCATTAACCATGTAGATAGAAATAGATGTTCCAGAATAATAAGAGTAACACGAGAGTGAGCCAAATCATATTAGTTAATGATTAAATCAAGCTGTAGCAGATAGATGAAAGATCTTTAAAAATAATTTACATAGACATTTAAAACAAGAGTGTTTTCCTTGATCTAGAGCTGAATGAATAGAGTATCCTACAGTTCATTGCAATTGTTTAACCCGGACCAACATGGATCATATAGATTGTCATTATGACAATAAGCTAAATATTGAACAAATTTTTCCTAAATATTTCATTGTCTATGCTTGAAATCTTTCCTATATATGCGTAGCCAAATTTCAAGAAAAAGTTCACTTAGCTTTAAATGAATGCAAAAGATTTGATTACAGGGATGGATGAATGAGGAATGGATGTTGGACCAAGGATGGAGTGTTCAAATACTCTAAATGTAAAGTATAGATGACATCCTATGTTACCCAATTGTTGAATTGGGTCCAATTACCTTTACATTAATTTTTTAATTAGGATCTCCTGATAATATCTTGCTGGATTGTGACCTTAAATTTACCAATTAGCCAATATGTTTTAGGACTTATGCTTGACTTTCCTTTTTTCCTAGTATCTGCATTTGTTGGTCTACTTGCGGCCATTAACCAACATATTATCAAGAATCCACCCCTGCTTCCTTTCAAAATGTTGGCTGGGGCTGACAAAGGCATGCTCAGCATTCAGTCAATGTTTTTTTGCTGCTTCCATATAACTGAAGAAAGCTCGGTAGACAATGTTATGCACAGTCCAGTATTGAACGATCAATCAAAATATATTTCTCTTTCACTAAGGAATTATCAATGGAACACATACACTTTCTCCTACACCACTACATTAGGCAGGGACTCCAGCTGCGTGCAACCTTTGTTAATTGGAAGGAGTTGTACAGTCATTGATTAGATTCACAACTTTTGAGTTTAGATCAACAAGCCCATAAATTAACCACCATGTATGAATTCATTAGGGTTTAGAAATGAAAATTCAGGCTATCCACAACTCATTGCAATCAAATGTCAAAATCACTTGGCTTTTAGTGATAGCAATCAGTTGATAATCTAGATCTAAAATCCCTAGTAACTTCAACTGAAGTAGGCTTGATGAATGCAAAAACAATAAAGTTTTTGAAAAGAAAATATAAGGAACACAATCAACATTGAGTTAAAATGTGCACTCCCAAAATAATGAAAAAAGGGCACTTGCGGGAATTTATTTTGTATATAGTACTAGCATGTTTTGATTTTCTTTATTTGATTCTTATGTCCATGTTTTGTTCAAGTACTTTTCTTAGTATACTTGGAAGTTTTGGACATTTGCAATTGCATTAGAATATGTAGCTCAAACCTCAAGATATACTTGATCAATTAATCAAATTATTATTATTATTATTATTTTCATGTACACTCATTTAAAAGACCATGGTCAATCTCAATACAATCTTGAGATAAATCATAAAATATTGTATCTACATGCTATTTTATTGAAATACCAAATTAAAGCTAGATAACTTAAGTGGAAAAGGAAAAACTAAACATTACATAAAGTTAAAACGATTTGGAACCATTTTAAATAATACGGGAACAATTGCAAAAATCAGACAATAGTAAAATAAAATTAATTAGACTTCTACTAGAACAACTATGAGAATTAGAATATATAATTCTAAAAAATCCTGACTCATCGGATAGTTAATCTGCCTCTGACAACTGCTAAAATCTTATATGAAAGGTCACTTTTTGCTGCACTTCTCGATAGCAACCAAGCAGTCTTCTACAAAGCATAAGAACCAAAATAACGAAAAATAATAATTTACGTTTATTTTTTAAATATTTTGATAATTATATTAGTTACAAAATAAGATTATAGGGGCTTCACATAATAGTTGTATTTGTGGCCAAACAATTGCAACAAAAAAATTTAGAAACAAAATTTAAAAACTGACAATAACAAAATTAGATTTTAAGTGGTTCACTCCCCAAAACAGCTTATAGATCACACGAGTGAAAAATTTTAGTTGAAAAATTCAAGAACAATTAGGACATTCAATTTCATTCAAAACTTTGATAATACCTTTTTATCTGACATTTGAGAATTATAACAAGAGACTTATCTGACATTTGAGAATTACAACAAGAAACTTAGAAAGATCCAACATATAGAAACAATCAAATTTTGGGTTGACCAATTTGGCAACTTTGAATACAGTATTAAATTGCTCTCAAAATTGTAATTATAATTTTATACTCCAAAATTTTCTCAAAATTTATTATATCAAACTTTATACTCCAAAATGTGTGTTAACTATCAACACAACAAGGTGATATTTGGGATTCTATTACCAATATCATTGAGGAATTCCGCTTTTGAAAATGCCTCTCGTAGCCGCTTTCGCCCGTTCTGCCCCCTCGGCTTCCGCTAACTCTGCATCTCTGTGCGTTGGTGTTGCCTCTGCAGCAGGGGTTGCTACTGCATCTCCTGCGGCCAATGTTGCTGCGACTTCTGCTTCTCCTGTGGCCAATGTTGTTGTGGCTGTTGCTGGCCCTACTTCGGCTGGGACTGGTGTTGCTCCTCAGGGTTCTGCCAGGGGAGGGGTCCCCCCTCTTACTGCTGGTGGAATGAGTTATGATCGTGCTATTAATTCTTCTGGTACCATCCCATCTAGGGTTAAAACTCATCCCATTTCTTGTGCCAAGACGTCACCTATGGTGGTGTGTGGCCCTGAAGTGGTAGAAAATGTGGAGTACTACCAACAACGTGGTCTGGTTGGTAGGTTTACTGGATTTTGGCCATCTCTCCCGGATCTAGACGGTTGGATTTCCTTCTCCTGGTAGCCTCTTATCTCAGGTCATATTGAGATCTACCCTTGTGCTAAAGGTTTCTTTATTGCAACCTTTTCTTCTCCCGAAGATCATGATCTGATCCTGAACAAGTTGTGGTTTTGGAGAAATCATTCTTTTTCTCCCAAACCCTGGACATCCTTCTTCAACCCTCTCACTGAACCGCTCAATTTGTGGTGAGTGTGGGTTCGCCTCCCTTATCTCCCTCTCCATTTTTGGGAGTTGTCTTGTTTTGAGGCTATTGGGAACTCCCTTGGCCATTTTCTCAAGACAAATGCTCCTACGACAACTCTGGGCCATGCCACTTTTGCTCGTATTATGGTTGACTTGGATGTTTCTCAATCGCTACTGCCGATGTGGTGCTCATGGTTAGGGATATGACATGGACCCAAGTGCTTGATTTTGAGGGCCTCCCTTTCTGTTGTCGTCACTGCTTTTCTACTGGTCACTTGGCCACCAATTGTGCCCTCCTATGTCGCATTGGTTCTGCTACTTGGTGGAAGGCTGCAAATTTTGATCATCTGACTCCCTCTCTGATTCCTCCTCCAAGGATAAATTGTCTATTGATGATGCTGGTACCCCAGCCGACAGTCTTGTTGGTTCTCCAGTAGCGGTTCGTGCTCTGTCTTTAGGGGAGTCCCCACTTCTTGCCCCTAAGGCTTCCCTCGATGGTGGTCCTCCTGTTGCTTTCTCCTCTGGCCTCGGGGACACATCCACTCCCTCTCCCTCTGTCGCTGCTCTGGTTTCTACTGACAGGGTTCTGCCTCTTCCACATTCCGTCAGCAGTACTCCTTGTTGTCCTGGTGGTGCTTCTTTTGTGGGGGGTCCTAATGATTGTATTACTTGGGCCGTTGTTCGTCGGCGTAGATTGGACTCTCACCTCACCTCTCTTGTGAAGTGAGCTTGATCCATTCCTTTTGGGCAAAAGCCTTAGTGCTTTGTTGTTTTATTCTTTTCTTGTCAGCACCTCTCGCGCTGACTTTGTGTTGTTGATGGCTTGTTATCCTGTTGAGGGGCCTTGCTGTTGTTTAGGGAAAACCCCTTTTTTTTGGTTGTTTCTTTCCTTTTCTCCTATTGTACCTCGGGCCAACACCCTCTTGATGCTGCTTATTTCAAAAATAAGGTGATATTTGGTCGATTTGTTTCTCCAAAAATGATGCTTCCCTATAGAAGCATAACTAATAGACGATCCCCTTATTGTAGAAACAACTTAGAATTATAAAATATCACATCTAAGAAGCATCTATATTGTTCGGTTGTGGATATTTCACACATTTATGTTTTATAGGGAGATTTATCCAATATGGAGATTGTAAAGAAAGGCCTTCAAAATTATCTAGGTGATTTGACAAGATACAATTGCTAGATACCAAAATACTATTTGATGTTTTGGAGAACCTAAAACTTGCAGTTATCAAAATTGTGATCAAGGCTCTAAGTCAAACTTTATGTTCAATTGATGTTTGATAACTCTATTGCAGGGTTCAAAATGTTTGCCTTCTCATGTAATCAATTCGCCGCACAAAACCCAGGTACTAACAAAGAGATTGTAGTAATTGCGTGCACTTGCTTTAAAGAAAACTTTCCTATATTTGATAAGGTTTGCATTTCAAATCTATTTGGGTAATATAGGGGATGTCATTTTCTATTGTTAAAGGGAAGTGATATCTAGCATGAAAAGTAAAGTTATTGGTTACCAAGCAATTTTGTTCTTTCCTGAATTATACTTTCCATTACTCTTATATAGGTTGATGTGAATGGTGATGATATAGACAAACCCTTTGTACAAGTTCCTAATATCATAGAGCGGTGGAACATTTGCTAAGAATATAAAATGGAACTTCTTGAAATGCATTTGATTGATATGCACCCACTACTTCTCCATTGAATATTGAGGTGCTTGATAATGTTGGAGATTTGTTTATGTGCAGTTGATTGATTGTGTGTTTGTCATTGATGACAACATATAATATAGAGTAGTGATTCTGTATGTACTTATCAAGATAATGATATCAAGCCTTGCGTGGATATATTCAGGTTGTAGACATGTTTAGTATGTCATGTTCATACACACAGATCCAGATATGATGTTTCAGTCAAGTTGTGTAATTCTGTTATTGACAGTTACAGTTCTAGAAGAGTCTCTGTTCAGAGCCGACGTATTTAACGTGTTTCTTGAGTTGCGCCTATCTTCAGGATATGCATGTGTATATTCATGATTAGTTATGAGTTAACTATGTTTGGTTAAATGTGCCTATCATGTAACATTAGGATCGTGCTATTTGAGATGATTTTGTGAAGCCGACTTAGTGAAGCGTCGCGTCTGTTTAGTTTGTGTTGCACGGATGTAATATTGTTTGTGTGCTTATTTAAGCTGACAAAGATGTTGTTGAAGTGTTTCCAAGAGCCGACATGACCCTCTACTTCAAAGAAGATACTTATAGCAGTTCATTTGTAAACGCAAAGTGTGAATGATACGAAAAGAGACAGAAAATGTATAGAGCAGAATATCAGTTGTGGTTCATTCATCAAGAGTCTATGTGAAGAAGCAGTAGAAGATTATAATGTTAAATTATAGCATCAAATTGATTAATATAAACACACACACACACACACACACATATTTCATATTAATATATGTGATATGTTAATATTAATATTAATATTATTAATATTAAACTATAATGCAATTAGTAATCGCTGTTTATAATAGTCGATGTTTATTCACAACCGATTAAGTGTTATTGGGTTTCATTAAAATGAAACACAGCCGCTACCATATATGATAACCATTAGTTAATGGTTATCGTAACACATTGTTAATGTGTTACTATAACCATTAACTAATGGTTATACAAACACATTCATATATCATGCGCACTCATTCAAAACAACGTCAGCCTACACGGCTGTGTAGAGGCATGGCTCAACGTGGCTTTAGCCACGTAGAGTCATGACTCTACACAGTCGTGTCTCATCATTTATATATTAATAATAACCGTATGGGCTGAGAAAGATAATCAATAACATTGGCATTGTCTTCTCTCAGCAGCATACTAATAATCAATATTATTATATATATACATAATCAGTAAGAATATATATACAACATCAACACATTTATCATTGTAAGATTTTCTCTATTATGATCCTAAAACTAACATGGTAACAGAGCCTCAATAGAAGGAAATCTCTCAAGACTAAAATTTATATTACTGATTGTTTTAATATAAAAAGAAAAATAAAATAAAATGGCCAGTAGTATGAAAGTAGAAGACAGACTCGAAGGAGCATCTAATTTCTTCTCATGGAAAATTTGAATTCTTACCTTGCTTGAAGAACTAGAGTTAGAGTCTTATGTTGAAGA
>MU225942.1:671110-688457 GCA_018584345.1 Thuja plicata
TGAGCAGACTGGAAGCCATTAAATTTTTCTTGGCCTATGCAACATTCAAAGACTTTAAAGTTTATCAAATGGATGTAAAATCAGCTTTTCTGAATGGTGACTTGAAGGAAGAAGTCTACATAGAACAGGCTGAAGGATTTAATCTTTCAGATAAACCAAACATGGTATGCAGATTGAAGAAAGCACTCTATGGTCTTAAACATACCCCTAGAGCTTGGTACGAGAGACTTGATGGTTATCTTACCAAGATTGGATTCAAGAAAGGTGCAGCAGATTATAACCTATTCACAAGAGAGACACTTGATGGATTACTACTAGTTGCCATATTTGTTGATGACATTATCTTTGGAGGTAATGACAAGCTTAGTGCAACATTTGCAAAAGAAATGCAGAATGAATTTGAAATGAAAATGATTGGTCCTATAAAATACTTTTTGGGATTAAATGTAAAGCAGACAGATAAAGGTATATTCATTAATCAGTCAAAATATGTGAAGGAAATATTGAAGACCTTCAAGATGGAATACTGTAAGCCAGCATGCACCCCTATGATAACGGGAAGCAAGCTTTCAAAAGATGATGATTCCACAACAGTTGATAAGACATTGTACAAATCTATGATTGGAAAACTCATTTATCTAACTCAATCTAGTCCTAACATATCTAATGCAGTTGGAATTGTTGGAAGATTTGCAGCTGAACCCAAGCAAAATCACCTAATAGAAATCAAGAGGATATTTAGATATCTAAAGGGAACTATAGACTATGGTTTATGGTATCCTAAATTAGATAATGTACAACTTCATGTGTATATAGATGCAGATTGGGCAAGATGTATTGATGACAGGAAGAGTAATTCAGGAGGAGAAGTATTTCTTGGAGATAGGTTGGTTTCTTAGATAAGCAAGAAGCAGAACTATATTTCTTAGTCAACAACAGAAGCTGAATATGTTGCAGCAGCACTGAATTTTTCAACCATGGTTTGGATCAAGCAGATGGTTAAAGACTTTGGTATTCAAGTTGATTATCCTATTATTATTCATTGTTATAACACTAGCACTATTAACATGTCTAAGAACCCTGTGATGCATGCAAAGACAAAACACATAGAGATCAAGTACCATTTTCTAAGAGAAAAGGTTGTAGACAAAGAAGTGAAATTGGACTATGTGAGCACCAAAGAACAATTGGCAGATATTTTCACAAAGCCTTTATCAAAAGATACTTTTGAGTATCTCAGAGAGAAGTTGGGAGTAATTCCCTCTCCTAAGTCTGATTAGAGAATACAGGAAGAACATCAGTCCTTTGTGACTGATAAATGGTTGACTACTCTACTTCTAGAGTAGTACCTATGCCTAATGGTTTATGGTTCCCTTTTCCATTGATGTCAAAGGGGTAGTATAAAGTAAGGGGGAGCATATACTCTGGGGGAGTGTAAAAATAGTCAGAAGAACTGAAGCAATGTAGAGGAATCTTTGATGAGGATATTGAGAAGATTGTAAAAGAAAGAAGACACCATGTGTTGAAGATGTTTTTAATATCATATGTTGCCATCAATGTCAAAGGGGGAGATTGTTAGAGATTTGTTTATGTGCAGTTGATTGATTGTATGTTTGTCATTGATGACAATATATAATATACAGTAGTGATTCTGTATGTACTTATCAAGATAATGATATCAAGCCTTGCATGGATATATTCAGGTTGTAGACATGTTTAGTATGTCATGTTCATACATACAGATCTAGATATGATGTTTCAGTCAAGTTGTGTAATTCTGTTATTGGCAGTTAAGTTCTGGAAGAGTATCTGTTCAGAGTCGATGTATTTAACGTGTTTCTTGAGTTGCACCTATCTTTAGGATATTGGTGTGTATATTCATGATTATTTATGAGTTAACTATGTTTGGTTAAACGTGCCTATCATGTAACATCAGGATCATGCTATTTGAGATGTTTTTGTGAAGCCAACTTAGTGAAGCTTCGCGTCTGTTCAGTTTGTGTTGCGCAGACGTAATATTGATTGCGTGCTTAGTTAAGCTGACAAAGATATTTTTGAAGTGTTTCCAAGAGCTGACATGACCCTCTACTTCAAAGAAGATACTTATAGCAGTTCGTTTGTAAACGCAAAGTGTGAATGATACGAAAAGAGACAGAAAATGTACATAGCAGAATATCAGTTGTGGTTCATTCATCAAGAGTCTATGTGAAGAAGAAGTAGAAGATTATAATACATTAGAACTGATCAAGACAATAGGTCTACTCTATAGTTCATCATCAGATATAGTGCATATCTGTTCTACAGAAGGTTGTAGCCTTCACCATTGAAGCAATGAGCTTTTGGACAGTGAGTCCTCACCCCTAACAGGGTTATTTGTAAAAGACTCCTAACAGGGTCAGACCCTTAACCGGGTCACTATACTTATTGCTTTGTAAAGAACAACTCCTAACAGGGTTGCAAGATCTTCTAACATGGATTACTATAAACAAGTATAGTTCATTGTGGGTGCTAATTCCCACCAGGGTTTTTACTATTTGGTTTCCCCGTAATCAAATTGTGTGTTGTGTACTGTGTTATCTAAATGAGAATTTACTTTATTGTATTTTGAAGTTAATAAGAGAAAATAATTAAAGTTACTGATAACTGATTCACCCCCCCCCTCTCAGTTATCCTTTGGGACTATTCTAACAGATAAGATCTTTCTGTAACATGAATGCCTCACTAGTTAATCTGCTTACATCTTGTCAAGTTCATCAAAATTTTGTACCATATTATATAATACAGTGCTATGTGTGTATAAATCTATGTTTTTATATTTTTTATTATGTAAATTTAAAGTTCATTTATGTTTTCCTTTCACTTTCCTTTCGGTGTATCTCTTGCACCTCCTATGGCTGCAAATGCTAGTTTATGTTTTTTTTTTTGTTAGAAGCTCTATTCTAATCCCTGCATGAAAACAAATAAGTTCCATATGAGTCCCTTTTTGGTTGGAATTGACAACCCATGTACTTGAGTCATTTCATCCTTCATGTATTTCATAGTGTACAACTATGACATAACTTGTTAAATTGGAAGAGTCCATATCGTACAACTATGACATTACTTTTTTAAATTGGAAGAGTATGATCAAATATTATAGAGTTATATTCACCAGTTCTCATTTTTTAAACATTTATGTGAAAATAAATGTTTTCTATTCACAATATGTTAATGAAAAGTGAATAGAACACAATTGTTTTTGTATAAATGTACCCAAAATAAGATGAGTTTGTTTTCTTAGTGGACATGGTTTGATTGCAAATATGGGAAATTGTTTTTTAAATTGGAAGGACATCTTGAGGTTAAGGAGTTAGACACCAGTTCTCATTTAATCCATCTAAAATCTGGTAAAAAAGGTAAATAAAACAATCATTTCTAGATTCTCAAAATAAGATGGATTGTTGTCTTAGAACATAGTTGCTTGTAGACAAATGCCTCTAAAATAAAGATGGAAGATTTGGTATGATTGCATGTGTGTAAGATTTGGTATGATTGCATGTGTGTAGTAATATAGAGCAATATTTTTCAGAATGCTCTATACTCAAATGACGAAAAAAAATTACACGTGATTGATTATGTGATTTCCAAATTAAGCTTCACCCAATTGTTGAAGGGCCTCTTATTTTGTTATGGATTATTTCACAATTTATTCAAGATATTCATAGAAAAGGTGCGTACAATTTGATTCCACAAATCATAAGCAATTAGCAAAGTAGATTGTAATTCGTGAGGGTAGTGGATCCTACATTGTCATGCCTTTATGGGCTAAGTTATCACGCCTTTACATGTAGTCCATAATGTTTATATATATTTTTATTATCAGTCACTTTTCAATTTACACTATTTTACTTCAAAGAATTGTCCATATAAAAATATAAGCTCCAATAATTGTATGCTACATCCATCAATAAACTTTGGCAAATCTACATTTAGGATTTCTTCCACACATAGACAATCTCTATCTTCCTATGAACATTTTAGAGTTTTTGAAGGTTATTCTTATGCAAAATGCATCTTGTTAATAGCTTACATATTATACTATAATGTCTCTTGATTGAGATTGTCGTAAATCTTGCCTGAAAATCACAAGTTTCATAAAAAAGAAGATATGTAACATAATTAGAGAAATAATTTTATGAATTAAAATGCTTTAAGCAAGATGAATCATAGTTTAGGTTCTAAAATTTTGATATTATTGGAAATAATACTAATAAGTCCAATTCATTTTATTAGGGTTAGGGTTTGATAACAAATAATTGCATGTATAATCAATTGCATTGATTATCATTTTTAATCACATTAAAATATATTGAACTTAATAAATAGAGAACATACTTAAATATAGTAATTAACCATATTGGCGGGTTGAATGAGGCAACACAATAGGGTAGCCATAACATCCTGCATCTAAGCCAAAGGGTGTGAATTTGCACCCCTTACCCAAGTGGTCTACTCATCATGGGGTGTACTAACGTTTGATTGATCAAGTGCAATGCTACTAATTTGAAGTCTCCTTGCAATTCTTTACTTGTTCTTGTCTCCTCCTTGGAAGATTTCTATTTAATGATTTTTTGATTAAGGAGGTGAATACTTAGTAGGATGAACAATTTAGAAAATTGCGAAGTCTTATGGATTAAGAAAATTTTCTAAATTGATTCATAATAGTGAGTATTATTGTGTCATAGTAGGGGTCATGACAGTGTACCCTCCCCAAGATTGCTTGCTCTCAAGCAATTATATATTTGGATGATCAAAGATTTCAACTCCTTCCCAAGTGGCAACTTAATTGGGTAGACCTTTCCATTTAACTACATACTCCAGAATTGATTTGTTTCTCTCTCTTTTCTTCTTGCTCATCAAGTATGGTTTTGGGTTCCAAGGTTAGCTTGTCTTCAACAAGTAGAGGTAATTCTAAACATGGAGTAACATGTCCTAGCACCTTTTTAAGTTGAGATGAATGGAAGACATTATAGATTTGGCTCTTCGATGGTAATTCCAATTCATAGACTGCCTTGCCCATCCTTCTCAAAATCTTGTATAACTTGTTAAATCAGAGTTTAATTTTTTCAGTAGCACTAACCTTGATTGAAGACTGCTTGTATGGTTGTAAGCATAGGAAAACCAAGTCTTGAACTTCAAATGTCCTTGCAGTTCTATTTCGATCAACATGACTCTTTTGTTGGTTTTGTACATGATGTAGATTATCCTAGAGCATGTTCATAACATCCATGTTTTGTGCACAAATCCCTTCGCCCTTGGTGCATGGATTTCTTGGAGAATCAAACTTGCAGGTTATCTCATATCCATATAAGGCCTTGAAGGGGCTCATCAATATTGACTTGCAATATGCAATGTTGTAATAATATTACCCAAGATGTAACCATTTGATTTGTGCATTCTATTTTCCTATTCAAAATAATTTCCTAGGTATCCTTCTACCCATTTGTTTACAGTTTCTATTTGTCCATTATGATAGCTTGTGCTTGGTGTGATTTTTGTCCCTGCTAGATGGAAGAGTTTTTGCCAAAACAAGCTAAGGAAATGTCTCTCTATAAATGACACTATTTTTGGGGATGTCGTGTAACCTAAAAATTTATTTGAAGAAGACATCAACTACTTGAGGATCTCTATATTTGGTGGATATTGCAAGAAAATATGCATATTTGGTATTACTATCATCCACTACGTATATCCAAGTTTTTCCTCCTTTTTGGAAATCTTGTTATGAAGTCCATAGAAATACTTTTCCTTTTTTGGCTAGGAACAAGTAGTGGTTGTCGAAGGCCCGTTGGATGTGTTTGTTCGGCTTTGTTCCTTTGACAAGTTAGGCATTCTTGAACATGTTTAAGGACATCTTTCTCGAGACCTTTCTCATAGTATTTTTCTCTCACCTACTTATAAGTTTTGTAGTACCCTAGGTGCCCTAGTAGAGGATTTTCATGACATTCTATAATGATCTTTTCCTTCATCTTTAAGCTTGGTACAAGGAATGCCCTATTTTTGTATGGGATAAGTTCTTCCACTATCTTGTATTCTTCATTTTGTATATTCCCTTCTAGGATGTCACTTGCTTGTGGATCCATGGCATACTCTAATAATAGAATTCTTTTGATCTGCAGAGATACTTGTTATGGAACATAGATGGGGCCATCAAGAAAGGGTATCAACTAGAACATTGTTTCCCCGTTTCATATATTTAATTTCAAAGTCATAGGCTTGTATTTTACTTACCCTTTTTTGTTGCCTATCATTTAAATTTTCTTGGTTTATAAAAATTGTTAGATTATTGTGATTGGTTTTCACAATGAATCTCACACAAACTAGGTATTTCCTAAATCTGGCTAAGGCATGCACATGATTGTGAGCCTCTCCTTGTCATAATTGGAATAGTTTCTTTATGTTTCATTTAGTTTTCTACTTTCAAAGTCTATATGATATTTGTTTTCCATTAGTGCGGGTCCAATGCCTTCCCTAGAAGTATCACATTCCAATGAAAAAGTACTAATGAAAAGTCTAGGATTGCTCATGATTTCATTGAGTTTCTTAGAATATTGTTTGTCATGTCCCCACCAAAATTAAAATTCACAATAGTATAGATTACATTATCAAGCCATAGACTTTAGCCGTATTCAAGGAAGTTGGCATATAAAGATAACAACAATTTAAATAAGAAAGTCATTTAATATGTAAAGGAAATATTGATCATTAAATTAATTAAAATAAATAATTCAAGAGAATAAAAGATAATTAAAATATAATTAAGTCTGAAGAGTTGTGACTATTTCAAAAGGGCAGAGGTAATGAAGATCCATATGAGACTTCTCCCTTATAGTGTAAGATATAAAAGGGAGAAGAATTTGTTTGAAATGGATCAAAGAATTATGATTTATAATTAGTTCTCATCAAATGGAAGAGATTAATAAGGAATACATATCATCCACACTCCTCAAAGGATTTATGAATCATATTATATTGCTGGCAAGCATCGAGTGACAAAAAAATCATGTTGTAACTTATCTATGAGTTAAATACTGATGTACAAAATGTTATATCTGAATTTTATTAGGAATAAGAGGCCAATATATGGTCTTATATATATGTGTGTGTTGTTTTATCATTTATAATCTATTAATAGTAGCATAATCATAATTAATCCATGAGATGTTAGTACACTCCTAGCCCATTCCTTAAATTCCTTAACCACTCGCTATTGCCCCTTAAGAGGATAAGTTGGTTTTGTTAGGGAGAGGCAGTGTAATTCCTCACAAGGTAGGTGAATCCCAAGATTGGATATGGATGGGGTAATGAAGCCTTGGGGGAGCCTATTTTTGGATTGGCTTCTAGGTTCCCCGTGACAAGTAATTCCCCATCCTCCTTAGGGTTGATGATTATGAGAGAAATAAGAAATTGGTGCTTAAGTATGTTAATTGTTAAATTTGTATTATGAATTATTAATTGTTTCTTAAGCAATCTAATTTAAATGCATAGTGATGAGTGTTAATCATTGGGAATGGACAACCTCCTAGTTGGGGACATTAAAAATGGTATAAGAGCTTTGATCTTGCCAGCCTGCAGGTCAAAGGGACGCTAATTTGGGTAAAATATGTCTATCTAGGGATAGTAAAAATTATACATTAATCTCATTAGGAATACATGTACAACCTTCTAAAAACTTTAAGGATTCATGCACAACAAGTTTACATTTCCTGATGCAAAATCCTGCAGCACATTCAACTTGAAAAATAGTTACCCCACCCGGACAGTGGGATGGGGAGACAAAGGGCCCAAGTTTGGGGACGTTAGGGGGTGTGGTGCATTGTATATTATATTTATAGTACTTGAAATGATAGTTATGAAAAGTTGTATAAGATATTACGATGTAAAATAGAAAAATCGCAAATACATACTAATATTGTAATACTAAATACTTGAACATCGCAATGAGCATTGGATATTGAATATCGATAGAATTATAATACTAAACAAATACATACTAATACTGTAATGCTAAATAATTGAACATCACATTCTTAAATAATATTCTTTTATACAATGGTCTTAAGGTGTGGTAAGAGGACCTTAGGGTTTCCCCAATGATTGAAGGAGAATATATCCATGTCCAAGAATGTACATACTTATGGGATATGCATTGCAAAGACTCCAACTACATCATTTTTTAAAACTATTTTGTCAGAAAAATGATGGATTTACTTCAAGGGAATGTACCATGGGGTTTGAATAAAAAGAAAGGAAGTTTTTGAGACCCAAATAACTCACTCTAGAGAAGGGAATAGATCATAATTGGGGGTCTTGGTTTTATCTTAAGGATAAAACCATCCTTATGATATTTGGGAGTCCTATTGTTCCAATAATTCTGCAATCATAATGCGAGACAGAGTTGCATTTTGGACATAATGCATCAATTGCATAAAGTTGAGAGGGCCACCATTGGAGGAAGTGACAAGAAGGGGTATTTCCTTCCATCACAGGTCCAAGTTGTAGATTTTAATTTTCTTAACAAGAAAGGGTTTGAAGTCCTTGATATAAGGCTTAGTAAGTATAATCTTCCTTTTGCTCAGTATAGATTTTATGATTTTGAATAGTTTATCCATAGTGTAAGTAAGGGAAAGTGCTTTAATCATGAATGGTACCAGGAGGAGGATTTGATTATAAATGTAAAGGATTATCATAAAGTTTTAAAAATAAAAATAGAGATGGTATAAGATTAGTTATCAAGAAAATTTGAAGAGAAAGCAAGATAACTCTTATGCTCCTTACTGGAATGATGTTATGATTCCAAAGGCTAGAATGAGGGCTATCTTTAATGCCTACGGGAATATGTACCATATTCCTTTGCCTCATGAGGAATAAAGAGCATAATTACAACCTAAAGAGATCAAACCTCCTCCAATTGAGGTAGGATCTGAATCAACATCCCCTCCATCATCTCCTCGCTCTCCATATGGGCAAGCTTCTCCACCTCCTATCCCTGTACAATCATCCCCTCCACCAAAATATGAAGCACATCCTTCCTCTACTCTTGTTGTTTCACAAACTCCTCCTAAGGTAGACCTTCCACCTCCAATATCTTCTATTGCTTTATCCTCTAAGAAGCCTATACTAGCCCCTTCCTTATTAGGTTCAAAACATTTAATTGTTCCTAAAATTCCAAAGGCCATTACACCATTGCACATTTTGTCTCTTGGACGAGACATTCTATTTGAGTCATATGAGGGATTCACTACTCAAGTAGAGAAACCCATGCCACCCCATAGATTTGACACAAGCTTGGGAGTGAAAATTGATGACCTTACTACTGAGAGAGATTTCATTATTTTCAAATCAGGAGGTGACCTAGAAGATGATGTAGGGTTGAATTCTTGGGAGGAATTCATTTCATATGAGAATTTAATTTGAACAAGAGAATTTATGAAATTTTTTCTTGAGAATATGGCTGGCGAGATACAAGATAAAAAGGCAATATTATTTGAAGGCCTTGATTAAAGAGAGAAACTAAAGTTAAGAGATGAAGTCATGGAAATGGAAAAAAAATTGAAGACTATTACCCCTAAGATAGGGAGGAAGATTGTAGAGAGAAGTGATGTATTACTCTTAGAAGGCTCTAGGACCTTTCATCAACCATTGAATTTGACATTCTACGGAGACACGATATTAATTTTGAAAATATGGATCATGAACAAGTCAATAGTCTATACTTTAGCTCTGCATTTGATGACAAATTAGATATATTAGTAATCTAGTAATTGTACTTAATAGCTAGTACGCTAGCTGTTGCTAAATCCATAGGTCCTCTTGCCTCTCCCTCTTTTGTTGTTATTTCTGGTAGGGTTTCAAACTCTGGGTCTCTACTGGTAGTGCATGTGCTGGATGTTGGAAATTCAATGGTTCTTGGGAATTCTGTTTTGGATTCACTATGCTGGCAGGAAGAGGCTGCTAAAGTGGAAGAAGGCTGGATTATAGTTAAAGGTAAATCCTTCAAAAAATCCTCGTCTTCTTTTGATATGACACTCTGATCCCATAAGAAGGGGTCTAAGGGATAATCTTGTTGTTCATTTTTTAGGTTGTTGTATTCTAAGCTTCATCTTTGTCAGTGTAATTTTGGGCGTTTCTTGGGGGGTCTAGCCATATGGTTTGGTTGGATTGTTGTTTTAATATATAAAAATGATTGATATGATGTATTTATGTGATGTAGGGAGAAATGGGGTTTGTGTTGTATTTAAAGGTTTTGGGGGAAGATAAGATTCTCCTCCTAGCCCCAAATTTCACAAAGGAAAAATCCACTTTGATCAACCATAAGAAAATGGCCAATGCACAAATGCATCAATCGATTAGAAAAAAGAAGAAAGAAGAAAGCCTTACATTCCATAATTATAGAAGAAGAGTATGTAATAGATTTGAATTTATTAAAACCTTAATTGAAATGAATTGAAGACAAGTACTAACCTCAAAATATAGCAGATTTGGAAATTGCTATTTTTTGGTGTCTGTACTAAGTTTCAGGAAATTTTACAACCAGATCTGGAACAAAAACATAGAGACGAAGAAAACCTAGAAATATTTTCCTTTTCTAAGTCAAGTCGACCTTGACCCAAATGCGAGGGTGTAATTATACCCCAAAATGTTGACCTTGACATACACTGCTCTGATGGAAAATTTGTTTGCGGATCCCGAAAGTAGGTCGAAAAGGGTATCCAAATCTGCTCTGTAATTCTCTATCTTGTACCTATACCTGCAAGAAAAATGATTTTTTTTGTTGGGGGGGGAGGGGGTTTGCCTTGGTCAAACCCTAGTTTTGGAATTAACCTTAAGATATAATTGAAATTGCATAGATAAACAAAGTAAATAAACAAATTCACCTTGCTTGTATAGAAACCCTTGTGGAGGATTTGAATCCTTGGATCCACAAGTATGGATGCACCAAATGAATGTAGAATGTAGAATGTAGAATGTAGAATGAAGGATATAGGATGTCTCAAATCAATTGCTTTTAGATCTTCAACACCAATCTTGAATGGATCTTGGAATGGGAAGAGGCTTGCATGGATGTGGATGGAGAAATCTTCAACAAGAGGGCTACATAGAGCTTGAATCCTTCAATGGACACCAATGGATCTTCTTGATGAATTGGATGCTAGAATGCTTGAGTGCTTGAATTTTTAGATGATTCCTTCAATAGATTATCCTTCATGTGCATAAGTGATCATGTTCTTTCGTGTGTATGTCTTGGAGAGACTGAGAGGAGAAAGCCTTCCTTATATACAAGTCTAGGGCACAATCTTCTAGAGAGGCCTACATAGGAGAATTAAATTACAATTAGACCTATACCCCTATACATGGACCTATATTAAATATAATTTCAATATTTGTTACTTCGTAGACCGAAATAGCCAACTTGGAAGCAAAAATTAAATCTTTCCAAAGCCCGACATCCAGAAACCTTGGAATCTTGAAATTTGTACCCTGGGTCAAGGTTGAGGTCGACTCTGACCTAGGTCAGGGTCGAGGTCGACCTTGACCTAGGTCATAGTCAAGGTTGACCTTGACCTAGAAGGTTGACCTCGACCCTGAGGTCGAGAACCTCAAATTTGTAGAGCAAGATGCCAGAAACAGGCCATAGAGAAGTGGGAAATAGGGCAAAATAGGGGAAAAGCCAGATCCAAGTCAAAGACCCATTTAAGGCATTTGAAATGACCCCAAACCACTTTCTCAGAGGGCTAAACCAATCCAAAATGGAAGTGCTTCCTGTTATCCAAATTTCCCCATCTTGTCAAATCTGGCTACAAGTGGAGTAAAATGTGACTCTCATGAGGGTCGAGCCCAACTTGTATGTTTATGTGTTCTGCCTGGTCTTAATCCTTGTTCTTTGTATTTTTCTAAGTCACTGGTTTTGCCTCAAGTTCATACCTTTTATCCCTAAATGCAAAAATCCGTATGAAATTCCTTAAAACCCTAAGTCTTTAGTGGCAGTTCTAATTCTTCATTACATTTTTGCCACTTAAAGTTCCTATTTTTCACGTGTTTTAAGTTGTCCAGCAGTCACCCTTTTTGTTCAGTCACGTAGTTGCGTTGAATTTATAATGGTCAGTCATGCAGTCACGCTATATTTTCTATGAATCCTTTTTGCTCTACGAGTGAGCCAGTGAATGGATTTTCATGTGGTCGTGCAGTCGCGAAAGTTTTTCTAATGTTACCTTCCAGCTCGTGAGTTTTCAATCAAAGGAAAAAAATAAATCATCGCTCACTCACTGAGGGTTATATTTTCTCATCGCTCATTCGCCATGAATTTTCACTTTATGCCTTTGAGCTCGCAAGTGTGTGATTGAAGGGAATTTTATGCTTGTCGCTCACTCACTGAGCCAAACCACTTAACATCTAAAGTTGTGCGAGTGTGCAACATGGTTTGTATTGAAGGTTATATGTTGTTATCGCTCACTCGCACAGGATAAGCACCAAGTCAGAAAATTTCTACGAGTGTGCTAGAAAAATAAAATGTATGTCGTCGCTCACTCACCAAGGCTTAGTGGTTAGCAGATTTTGGACTGCGAGTGAGTGATGTAGCTAGTAATATCTTCTCAGAAGGGGTTGTTGCTCACTTGTGAGGACAAAAGGATCAAGTCAAAAGGCTGTGTGAGTGTGCGATAAATAAAAAATTCAAACAAAAACTAGTCATCGCTTAGTCGCACAGGTTGAACATAAAAGGAAAAAAGTGTTGCGAGTAAGCGATCGAATAAAAGGAAGGAATTTTATGCCATTGCTCACTCACAAAGGAAGTTTTCAATGCCTAGCTGATGCTGTGAGTGCGCGACGGGGTGCCACATGTCTGAATCAGATCCAAGCTACAGAGGAAAGTAAAGACCGATCAAGTCCTTTTTGATCGGACGGTCAGCGTTATGGCTTAAAGACAAAATGCTTGAAATCTATCATATAATCCATTAAGTGGTGGCGACAAGTGTCTGTGGCCGACCAAGGTAAAGACAATAATGAATAAAGAAAAGGAGATCGACGGACATGTTTTAAATAGGAGATAAATATTTTTTCTCAGTCGTTGATACAAATACCCACGCCACCTGTGACCGTTAACATATTTAAATTCAAAAATTCAAAAGATCTGATTCTCAGAGTCCATGGTGGTGGCATGATTTCTCAAGTTGCACATAGTGAGATGAGTCGAGCTGACTTCTCTGATCGAATTATGGTGATGGGAAAGATATTCAAAGATATATCTGATCTTCTAGGATATTTCTAAGATGCATTTATGAGTAGAATTGACAGTCTTAGGGTTTTTGAATTGTTTATGCAGATCTATTGTAACCCTTATTTCTAAGAATTGGATTGACTCCCGAGCCTGCGTGCTAGAGGAGCATGTATATAAGTAGTTTTTAGAGCTTTTAGAGGGGAGACTTTGTCAGTTGGTGTAAGATTTTCTGTGGCATCTTCTCTGCCCTCAGGTTTTCACCTTGTAATATTTTATTAAATTTCAGATTTTGTATGAGCTTTCTATGGCATTTTTTCTTCCCTCAAGCTCTTCCTTGTCTGTATTTCTCTTACTGAATATAATATAGTGGCTTATTTTAGAAAAATATTGGAGTTCTTGAGCCTTTCTTTCTTTCAGCATCTTTGTGTACTACTGTGTTTGATTTGATTTAGGTAATCTTGTGGATTTGTTCATCCCTGGTTACTTTGTCTCATTCTTGTGCCTATTTGTTGGAGTGAATGTTTGTTTGCAGGTCACAGTCTGTGTCTATTCCCTTAGGAAAGCTATTGTTTGTGAAATATTATATTTCCTTGAATAGCCTCTTTCTATTTCAAACCTCTCTATGAAATACTTATGCAGGCCTATTCAGAAATATTGTGTTTTATTAGATCTGAGAATATTCATGCTAGTTTGGTCATTGTATTATGTTTCATGTTACCTTCGGTATATCACTAGTAGGATAATTTGCTTTTTAGTTATTTCCCTTTCAAGAATTCATTCTATCCCTTTCCCCTCCAAGTTTACTTTTCATGTCAAAAGAGTAGATTAGGTGATTATCCAAGAGGAACTGGCCTCGAAACCGGAGGCTTCACTTCAGTTAGCAAAGTTCCCACAACCTTGAAGTGATTCCCATGTTATACTAGATTATCAAGACTACGGGAGCTTGAATAGGGTGCAAAATTTAGTGTATAGCACTTCTATGTTTCGATGATACATTTAGCCCCCACTTTAGCAAGAGTATGGACTCGATGCAAACTCTTGGTAAAGGAGATCATAAAGAAAAGATAATCTTATTGAAATCAAAGGGAAAAAATAATCCTTAAGCCCCCAGGAACTCAAGTCTTTGTCAACCCCAAGATTACAATAAGAGAGACATCACCAGTCAAAGAAAAAGAGAGAGGGTGTGATTAACTCACCCAATGAGAACCTATGTCCCATTGTGAATCACACAAGGAAAAAGTGCAACTGGAAAGATGGAGTTGAACCGCCTAGTGAATGTGGCTACTCACTAGTCAACCCATCAAGGATTTACCCTTAGGAATATTCTATTCCAAAAGAGCAAAGTCAAAACATAGAGAGATCCAGTCTTAAGGACACCTTCTGACCTTAAGGGATCAAAAAAACTGAAATTGAAATTGGAGGGATCAAGAGATCCTATAAGGAAAAAATCCATGCTTTAAGGATCAATCTCTAATCCATAAAGGGAGAAAAGTTAAAAGTTTTGAACATATCTTGAAAGTGCGTGTGTGAAACTAGTGAGAAGAGCATATGCCCCCACGTTAAAGTCATTGCTAACACTTTAACATGAGCAATGGCTTTAAAAAAAACATAAACAACTCCACTAATTATGTTTCCACTACGAGATGCCCCCAAGGGAAGACAAATCAAGGGAAATACCACATAAACATATAGAGAACACAGAAGGGATCTACCTACTGTGAGGTCAGTATGATCATAAGATTATATATATATATATATATATTATTGCAAATAAATTGACAACATTCCCCAAAGAAAGTAGAACTACAATCACAATGGAGGAAAGAAAACATAAGAGTTACGAAGAAGAGTCTTTTTAGACCACAACATGGAGACCAAAAAGAATCAGTGCTACCATGTCGCAAATCCAACCGGACTACACAAGGAAAACATTTACGAACAATAGCACATGTACACCATAAAATGAAAACAATATATAAAAAAATAGAGATACATATAGAAGAATTGTACAACAGGTTTGATTCCTTTATCATCTTGCACCAACAAAGTAACAAGGGTCCTATAAAAGAATCTAACAAATATTTAGAAAACACAATACAGGTGAAGCACAATACAATAGGCAAACACAGAAAAGGCTACCATGGATGACAAGCCAATCAACCACATCGCCTACTCTCCTCATCTTGGTCTATATCATTTAGGGAAGGTGTGCAACTCGCAAGAGGGACTATATCCAACACAACAGGAATAATAGCCAGTTCCAAACAAGGATCCTCTTGAGAACCGCAATCTTCGATACTAGGTGTAATTATCAGTTGTGTTGAAAAGATATGAGGTAAATCAATATCAAGATTCATAGTCTCATATTCATCATTAGCATCAATAGGATCATCAAGAGTATCTTATTCATCAATATTAATTGAAATAGAATCTAAGATGCGAATAGAATGATCATAATCATTCATCTTAACATTGTTATTAACATTAAATTCTTCCAACACATCAGGCATAAGCTGGTCAAAAGAAGGTAAAGAACTTCGAAGAAAAGAGGCACGGGCCCTAGCTTTAGCCTGACACTTCTTACGACGTTCATTGGTAGATTTGTTACGTTTTGTCTTGTTTAAAATATGTTGAGAACTAGGAGGAACAACAACCGGTTCCTTCACAGGTTCTATAGGAGGATTAGTAGGACTCTTAGTAGGATGAAAAGAAACACTAGGATCTTGATTAATAGAACTAGAAGTAATGGATAAAGGAGGTATGGAAGGCGTAGGCAAAAGACCGCAGTTAAGATCTATCTGAGGCATGCCTAACTCAAGAATCTTGGGATGTTTATGAGCTTGATATGAGTGAAAAAGGTTATCAGGTCAAGAAGAACATGAATTAGGTAATGAAGGCCAAAAGAAGTTAAGGGTAGCACAATCCCTAGGCCTAGAAGGTTGATATAAACTATGATTAATAGTTTTCACTTCTTCATCATGAATGAACTTAATACACTTATGGATAGGAGAACAAACGAAACGCATGAGATTCAACCAAGGCAAACCAAGATTAACTTGAAACTGATCAAAAGCAGGGACAAAAATGAAGGTAGTGTCCACAACTTTACCACAAAGTTCAACAGGTAAGTTAATAGAACCAAATGATGGATAGAGAAAAGCATTACAAGTTTGAATCCACACATCAGATGTATCATAATAATCATGTTGTAAGCTCTTCATAAAAAGGTTTTCTTCAGTAATGACATTGACTAAGGAAGTAGGATCAACAAGACAAGCACGCATAGGTATCTTAGCAATCCTAGCATAAATGTAGAGGGGACCATCAGAAGCTTTAATAGTCTCAGAATCATAAGAGGTGTTGAAATATAGTTTCAATCAGATTTAATGTCTGATAGAATTACAATTAAATATAATTATATCAGTTATGTAATGATCTGCATTAGCATTATAGTCAGATTATAATCTGGATTGTAATGTTAATACATATCACTCTTAATAGTTAATTATGTTTATTGTTCTAGAAACTCCTCCTATGCCGATCGTTCTTGTCTAGAGATGATCAGTTAAGAGATGTTAAGTAAACTAATCATATTAGTTAGTAATTAATGAACATCATGAAGAGTCATGATCCTCCAAGTTGCTAACCCTTTGTATAATATATATGCTTGTTTGGAATGAGGTATCAATCAATCAAAAAGGCCATTGCATTCCTCAGTCCATCAAATGTTAGATTTGATAAACACAAAGCCTCCCAAGAACACCTGCATGCATGACTGTCACAAGAAGAAGCAAAATACAGAAGATAGAATAACAACTATGGTGGCCAAAAGGCCAGAGATGAGATATTCATGTTGACAAAAATAAAACTTCTATATTATCAACAATGGTGAATAGATTACAATCTCCTTAATGAAATGCAAAGAAGTGAATCCTTATAAAAGGAATCACAAAACCCTAAAAGGTAAACCCTAAAGAATTATAAAGATGCCTAAGTATAACTTAAGCATAGAGTAAATAGACTAATAATTAAATGATTTAATTATTAGCTATACTAAGACTACTCTAACACCCCCCCTTAAGTGTAACTTAG
>MU225942.1:693993-705636 GCA_018584345.1 Thuja plicata
TGATGATCTTTTGATAACAGGTGAAGATCATCTTATTGCTAAATGCAAACAAGACCTTACTGCTGAATTTGATATGAAGGACTTGGGTCTTCTACACTATTTTCTAGGGTTGGAAGTAAGTCAAAAGTAAAACTACATCTTTCTAAATCAAGAAAAGTACACCACTGATATCTTAACTAGATTTGGAATGATGGATTGTAAACCTTTAGAAACTCCTATGGAAAAAAAACTTAATCAAACTTAAAATGGAAGCAGAAGGTTCAAAACCTGCAGATCCTACAGTATATAGACAGATAGTTGGCTCTCTCATGTTTCTTGTTAACACTCATCTTGATATTTATTATGAAACTAATGTATTAAGTCACTTTTGTGTGAACCTAAAAGGATACATTTAATGGCTGCAAAACATATCTTAAGATATTTACAAGGAACTATTGGACTTGGATTAAAATATGAAAATGTTGAGATTCAGCTACACAGATATACAGACTCTGATTGGGCCAGAAGTCCAATTGATCGTAAAAGTACTACTGGATGTTGTTTCAGTCTTGGGTCAGCCATGGTTTCTTGGTTCAGTAGGAAACAATCAGCAGTTGCTCAAAGCTCAACTGAAGCAGAGTACATGGCAGCCGCCATGGGAGCATGGGAAGCAGTATGGTTAAGGAAATTACTATTTGGCTTATTTGGAGAACCCTTGAAATCCACTATTATCTATTGTGATAATCAAATTTGTATCAAATTATTAGTGAATCATGTCTTCCATAACCAATCTAAACACATTGAGATTCCATATCATTATTTAAGAGATATGGTGGATCAGAACATCATTAAGTTAATGTATATTAGCACTGAAGAATAGAATGCTGACATATTTACCAAGCCCCTTGTAAGAGTGAAGATAGAATACTTCATGAGCAAACTTGGTATGATTAAATATAAATGAGAAAATTAGATCTAAGTTCTATTATTATGTGTAATTTATTCATGAATAAATAAAAAATATATTGCAATATTTAACTTGATGTTTTGAGAAGGTGACGATCTTCTATGTGTTAAGGGTACTATTTCAAGGTGATGATCTTGTTAATAGTTAATCAAGTGTCAAGAATGACTTTATCAAAGTTAATGATCCGGATTGCGCAGGATATCTTGAACACTACGATATTACTTGTTGTGTAATAACCATATCATGGCTAGACAACATTAAGTTGTTGGTTTTAAATTGATATGATGTGTTCCAGACTGTATTATGTTCATGGCTAGACAACATTAAGTTGTTGGTTTCAAATTGTCATGATGTGTTCCGGACTGTATCAAATATTATGTTCATGGCTAGAAAACATTGAGTTGTTGGTTTTAAATTGGCATGACTGAGAGTTTGACTTAAATCTTCCTTTACTAAGAGGGAGTGTTTAAATATAGTTTCAATAAGATTTAATGTCTGATAGAATTATAATTAAATATAATTATATCAATTATGTAATGATATGCATTAACATTACAGTCATATTATAATCTGTACTGTAATGTTAATACAGATCACTCTTAATAGTTAATTATGTTTATTGTTCTAGAAACTCCTCCTATGCAGATCGATGTTGTCTAGAGATGATCAATTAGGAGATTTTAAGTAAACTAATCATATTAGTTATTAATTAATGAACATCATGAAGATTCATGATCCTCCAAGTTTCTAACCCTTTGTATAATATATATGCTTGATTGGAATGAGGAATCAATCAATCACAAAGGCCATTGCATTCCTTAGTCCATCAACAAGAGCAGATTATTCACTTACATATTCATCCTATATTCCTAGCAAAAGGTGGTCGAGAGTTCCCTAGGTCTTTTATCCGTAGGTTGTTTTGAAGGTTTAGATTGAGGTGGAACTTGAAATTGAGGTTGAGATGGAGGAGCTTGAATAGGAGGTTGAGATTGAGGTTGAGGTGGAGAGACAGGTTGAGACAAAACAACATGCTCCACATGGTTAACAGTATGATTGAGATCATCCATCTTTTAATCATAAAAAATATCCATAGAAGATGGCTGAATAATGGTATTAGTATCATGTGTAGGCAAAGGATTCATATAGATTTGGAGGTTTTGATTAGGAGTAGAAACAGATTTGTTCCCCACTGCCATCAAAATTATCAATAGATAAAGCATTAGAATCAATTAAGTCTTGAACCTTATGTTTTAGAGAATAACATTTCTCAGTATCATGGCCATTATGATGATGGTATTGACAAAAGGCTTTGGGATCAAGGTATTTTGATGCCATCGTAGTAGGAAGAAGAGGTCGAATAGGAGGCAAAGTAATAATATTAGCAGTCAACAATTTACTCATAATAGAATGTAAAGATTCAGAAAGAGGAGTAAACGTACGATTTAAATGAAAATCAGTGGATGCAGAAGTGGCATTGTTGGATACAAAAGCAACTTGATCAACAATTTCATTTTCTTGTTTTTTGATTTTGACATAGTTGTTAGGTTTCTGAAACTTGTTGGGATTAGGAGCAACATCACTCTTATCAACTGGAACATGAGCCATTTGAGTGTTGCTCTCAAATTGACTCACTTGATATTGATAATGATGAAGCGCTGCACAAATTTGTTGAAAAGAGGTAAATTCAATAAGTAGAATCTTATATCTAATGGCCTTTTGCAAGTTTGAAATAAACATGTGTTGAATATCAATATCAGGAACAAGATAAGAAATTTGAGCATACAAATGCTTAAATATATCAATAAATTCAGTCAATTTTTCTTTAGTATTATGTTTACAATGCATCAAATCAGTTAAGGACATGTGCAAACCAATGTTATTTTGGAATTGTTGGATAAAGGTATTAGCAAGTTTTGGAAAAGAATCAATAGAATAAGGAGGCAAGGAACAATACCATTGCAAGGCCTTATCAAAAAAATTTCTAGCAAACAACTTGGCTAAAATCCTATGGTCATGAGCATAGTCACTACAAAGGATTTGAAATGTTTTAACATGAGTGATAGGATCTCCCTTGCCATTTTAATTCTCAAGAAGAGGCATATCGGCTTGCTGAGGGGCAGGAGCATGAATAATGTCTAGGGATAAAGGGCTACCCATGTCACATGTAGGAATACTAAACTTGGATTGAGTTAAAGATGAAAGTTGTTGTTGTAAAGAGGACAAGTTTGAGCCAGACTAATAATTGTGGAATCATTAGAAAAAATAAGAGGCATAAAAACATTAGGAACACTGGGAAAAGTGTAGGAAGCATCGGAAATGGAAGACACAACTGGTGGAACACTTGGAACCACAGTTGGAAGAGGGTTGCAATAGGTAAAAGGAACTCTATGGTATGAAGGTTGTGAGGTAGGTAAAGACACTGGTGGAACACTCATAGGAAGAGATGGAAGTGGAATATTGAAAGCTAGAGGATTGGAATGTGTAAGAGATGTAGTCACTAAAGGAGGAGTATAAGTAGGATTTCTAGGTAAAGGAATGGAAGAAGGTTCCACACTAGTGACGGGAGGAGAGAATCCTAAATCTTGAGCTTCTTGAGCTAAAGGTTTAACATTTAAATGCACAAGATGAGTAATACCACGCAAGAGATTAACACCTTGATCACTATCACAAAGGACTTTCTTAAGAGCCTCTATAGCTTGGATAGAATCTTGATTATGGTTTTCTTGAATAAGCCAAATTCCCATTTTATCAAGTTCATTTGATATTTTTTGGACTTGTTCAAGAGGAACTCTTAAAGCATCATCCTCATCATGAGATGGGTGAGAAGAGTTATGCTCCATAGAAGGATTGGAATCATGAGTGATCAAATTGTCATCTGGGATCCTTCGAAAAGGAGAGGAAGAATTGGGATCAAAAGAACCCATAAGTCAGTGACTTCTTCTAATCGGGATATTATAGGTAGGACTAGAGGTAGTAAAGCTCATACACCAATGTAATGTAAATAAAATAAACTAAGAAAATGTAAATGCAAGTACATAAAAGAAGGCTAATCTAATATGCATGCAAGATCTAACATGAAATGTAAATCTAACACCAAAAAGAAAGAGTTGTCTATCGCGGGTTCACCAAAATGTAATATATAAAAATGATTGATATAAGTATGTATGTGATGTAGGGATAAATGGGGTTTGTGTTGTATTTAAAGGTTTTTGGGCAAGATAAGATTCTCCTCCTAGCCCCAAATTTCACAAAGGAAAAATCCATTTTGATCAACCATAAGAAAATGGCCAATGCACAAATGCATCAATCTATCAGAAATAAGAAGAAAGAAAGCCTTACATTCTGGAAGTATGGATGAAGAGTATGTAATAGATTTGAATTGATTAAAACCTTAATTGAAATGAATTAAAGACAAGTACTAACCCCAAAATATAGCAGATCTGGAAATTGTTGTTTTCTGGTATCTGTACTGAGTTTCGGGAAATTCTGCAACCAGATCTGGAACATAAACACAGAGATGGAGAAAATCAAGAAATATTTTCCAATTTTGAGTCAGGTTGACCTTGACCCAAATGTGGGGGCTCAATTGTACCCCAAAATGTTAGCCTTGACTTGCACTTCTCCGACGGAAAATCTGTTCGTAGATCTCGAAAGCAAGTTGAAAAGGGTATCCGAATCTACTCTGTAATTCATTGTCCTATACCTGTACCTACAAGAAAATGGTTTTGTTTGTTGGGGGGGAGGGGTTTTCCTTGGTCAAACCCCATTTTTGGAATTAACCTTAAAATATAATTGAAATTGCATAGATAAACAAAGTAAATAAACAAATTCACCTTGCTTGTATAGAAACCCTTGTGGAGGATTCGAATCCTTGGATCCACAAGTATGGATGTGCCAAATAAATGTAGAATATAGAATGTAGGATGTAGGATGTATGATGTCTCAAATCAATTTATTTTAGATCTTCAATACCAATCTTGAATGGATCTTGGAATAGGAAGAGGCTTTCATAGATGTGGATGGAGAAATCTTCAACAAGAGGGCTCCATAGAGCTTGAATCCTTCAATGGCTACCAATGGATCTCCTTGATGAATTGGATGCTAGAATGCTTGAGTGCTGGAATGTGTAGATGATTCCTTCAATATATTATCCTTCATGTGCATATGTGATCATGTTCTTTCGTGTCTATGTCTTGGAGAGAATGAGAGGAGAAAGGATTCCTTATATACAAGTCTAGGGCAAAATCTTCTAGAGAGGCCTACATAGGAGAATTAAATTCCAATTATGCCTATACCCCTAGAAGTGTACCTATATTAAATATAATTTCAAGAGTCATTACTTTGGAGATTGAAACAGCCGACCCGGAAGCGGGAATTAAATCTTTCCAAAGTTTTACATCCAAAAACCTTGGAATCTTGAAATTTGGACCCTAGGTCAAGGTCGAGATCAACCTTGACCTAGGTCAAGGTCGAGGTTGACCTTGACCTATAAGTTCAAACTTGACCCTGAGGTCAAGAACCTGAAATTTGCAGAGCAAGATGCCAGACATAGGTCAGAGAGAAGTGGGAAATAGGGCAGAATAGGGGAAAAGCCAGATCCAAGTCAAAGACCCATTCAAGGCGTTTGACATGACCCCAAACCACTTACTCAGAGGGCTAAACCAGTCTAAATGGAAGTGCTTCCATTTTTTGACGATACAGTTGTGTGTTAGGATTTTTCTAGATCTATCTTAAGTTTCCTTTTGCACAGGGTTTCGGGGCCCCTTCAAAACCTGTTTTTACCTAATTTGAAAACAACACAAAAACCTTAAGTGGTTCAATAGTAGGATGAACTATATGGTGAACTTATTCTTAAAAGGGCTTCATATACTTTTGTTGTTGAGGCTATTGATTTGGCAATTAATTTTGCCAGGTTTGTACATAAATTATCTAGGAAGATTGATAAAGAGAACAATATTTTGAAAGAAATAAATAAAAGAAATTGGAGGAAGAATTGAATTATAAGCCTACTTTCTATTTACTAGCTCCTAGTATGAAAACCTCTAAAGAAATATTCGCTATGAGGAATGACCTAGCAGAGGCTAAGTTTGAAAATTTAAAAATCAAAGAAGAAATGGATCAGTTGTTAAAAGAGATCATAGGAGTTGAAATCAAAACTACAATATGACAGTAGAGACTCTATTAGAGTCTAGACTTGCTTTAGTTTTAAATCATGACGAGATAGCTTATGATGAACATAAAGAGATTATGGATTTCTTTTAGATCCTCTTGAAATGGAAAATGTATTTATCTTTCTCTCCTTCCTTTTTGTAGAGGTTTATAAAAGGTTTGAAACTCTACATTAAAGGCCATTGCTTGAGTATTAGCATGCAATGATCAATGAGATGAAAGAAAAATTGAAAATTTTGATTCATATGTTTATCACTCATTAGGCTTATACAAAATAAATCAAGACAAAGTTATTTGATTTTCAAGGTAATATTAGTTGTCATATGCCTCCTTTATTCGATAAAGAAAAGAATAATAAAGAAAAAGAGTTGGAGTTAAGGCCTAAATCTGAATGATGTCTGTAATCACGACAATTTTGGATCCTATGTTGGTGGACATTTCTGCATATAAGACTCATACAACATGCAAATTGGATTCATATTTGAATGCCCTATCTAAATTTGGATCAAGACTAATCAAGGTGGAGATAACTAGAAGCAAAATCAATGATGAGGACTACAAGAAGCATGTACAAAGCATTCAGAGATTCAATGATGAAGGATCCAAGGCTCTCTAATTATTTTGGTTTCTCCCAACACCTTGAGAGCTCACTTCTAAATTTTGAACTATGAGTGACCGTTGTTTCTTGCCATTTTTGAAATTTTGTATATTTTTCTCTTTTTTAATTATAAGAGCTTATAGGCAATCTGATCTTGTTCAAAAGGTCAAAAATAGTCATGCCAAAAAAAAATTGATGCCAGATGGAAATATTTAAGCATTGAATGTATATTTTTGAAAATCTACAGTGAGGTACTCTCTACCATGGTGACTTTAATTTATCTATAGCGTTATTAGATTTTCTCCAACTTGACAAGAAGGTGTAGGTGAGGAATAAGGTTCCAAATCATCAGCAACAACTGCTGCCTATAGAGGATGAAGAGAATGTATGATCTTATTAGTAGTGAATTTTTTAATTTATTTTTGTCTTGTAGCATGTCAAACGGTTACCTACTATCACTTATCTTTTGTAAAAGACTTGAAGCTTGTTGATCCCTTTCCATATAAAATAGAATTAAAGGCCTTATTCTCTAGCTTCTAGTGGTCTGAATATGTCATAGAAAGTCATGTAAAAGTGTTATAATATCTATGAGACTGTAAACAAGAGTGAAAGGTCTCTATATTTAGTTGTTTGGCATGTATGCTCATGAATATAGTTGATACATTGAAACAAATGTAATATCAGAACAACATGATATCAAAAGTTCATTATTTCCAAGTTGTCTCCAATATTTGTATCTGAAATCTTATAAAATCAATGTTCAAGGACCTTTTGGTTTTGTCTTTACACTATGTTTCTTATGTGTGTTTGATTTCTAATTCATTTAGAGGATTAAATTCTTCAATCTTGCACAAAGAATTTGTATATTTCTTAATTGGATAACAAGTATAGCTTGTAACTCATTACCATAACTTGGTTAATGCAAGACATCAATCAAGAAGAATGTGCATATTTCTGATTAACATATTGCACTTGTTTCATTATTTATGCTATGTTTCATTATTTATGCCATGCTCATGACTTCATCCACCACAGGATAAGTACCAATCATGCTTTCCTGAATTACAACTTCAACGCATATCTAAAATCTCAAAAAACTTTTCCTTTTCATGTTTATTTATTTTTAGGTTTGTCTTAATTCAAATTTTTAGGTTAGAATTATGTGTTCTCAAGTTTCCAATGTTACTGAATCAAAGGATATAACCAAATCCTATCAAAATCAGACATCCATTTGGTTTTGTTGTTTTGTTACTGGGAAATATTAATACATAATCCAAACAAATGTGGGACAATAAATTTTCATTGCAATTTAATTATAGTATCAATTGTACGATATTAAAGGACTTTGATGGCAGTGTGACAAGCGCTTTAAAAACTCTTCAAGGTAGTACATGGTTGGTAACTTCACTTTGTGCAGAATTCCCAATTCCTTATTACATCACGGGAAGGATCTATGGATTACAAATCTTTAAAATTGATTTAGGATCATGTTATTGGGAAAATGATTTAATTAACATTTGAAAACCATAATTGCTTAAGGACAAGCAATCTTGAGGAGGGAAGTCTGTCATATCCCCACCAAAATAAAAATTTGTAGAAGTGTAGATTACATTATTAAGTCATAACCTTTAGTTGTATTTCTAGCAACTGGCTAATAAAGATAACAACAACTTACATAAGAAATTTGTTTGATATTAATCTAAAGAAAACAATGATCATTAAACTAAATAAAGGAAACAATTTAAGACAATAAAACAAAATTAAAACAAAATTAGGGCTCAAGAGTTGTGACTCTTTCAAAAGGGCAGAGTTAATGAAGAGTCATGACTTCTCCCTTATAGTGTAAGATATAAAAGGGAGAAGAATTCATTTGAAATGAAGGGATTAGAGGATTATTATTTATACTTGGTACTCATCAAGGGAAGAGATCAATAAGGAATGCATGTCACTTGCACTCCTCAAAGGAAATGAATCATATTGTATTGTTGGCAAGCATTTAGTGAAAAATAATTATTTTGTAACTTATCTATGAGTTAAATATTGATTTAAAAAATGTTTATCTGAATTCTATTAGGCATAGTTTGCAAATTTTGACAGTACTCTCAGAGTTGTTGAGTACTCTTCACTTTTTTCCCTGGGCAAGTTTTCACAAGTTTAACTCTTGCATTTTTATAGACACAAGAAAAAGAAGGTAAAAATGTCGACGTAGGTAAAATGTTGGTTAAAATGCACCTTTCACATGTTGTTTTTGCTATAAAACCATGCATTTTCTATTTCAAGATGCCAAATTTTAATTTAATACATTTTGTAATTGAATTTTACAAAAAAAAGTTTCTTTAAGAGATTTTAAATTTTTAGTACTTTATAAGTTGCCAAGTTTTTTTTGAGTTGACAATTTTGGGTTTGTTAAGTACTTTCCAAGTCCGAGTCTGCAAACTATGCTATTAGGCATAAGGGGCCAATATATGATCTAATACATACATACATATAGCCATGCTCATGTGTGTGTGTGTGTGTGTGTACAAACACACAATACATGAGATGTTAGTACAATCCTAGCCCATTCTTTAATCGCTCGCTATTTCTCTTAAGAGGATAGGTTGGTTTTCTTAGGGAGAGGTGGAGTAATTCCTCACAAGGTAGGTAAATCCCAAGATGGGAAATGGATAGGATCTTGAAGCCTTGAGAGAGCCTACTTGTAGATTTGTTTCCAAATACCTTATGACAAGTAATTACATGTCCTCCTAAGGGTTGATGATTAGGAGAGAAGGAATGAATTTGGGCTTAAGTATGTAAATTGTCAAATGTATTATGAATAATCAAGTATTTCTTAATTTAATATAATTTAAATGCATAGTCATGTATGCTACTCATTGGGTATTGGTAGCCTCCTAGTTGGGGACATTACATTTTTGTGCCTTTTCATTCCAATAAAATTCACCCTTCTTGGTTAAGTTGTTCAAGGAGTTGTTAACTTTGAAAAACCTTGGCAAGTCTTTGATATTAGCTATTAAGTCCCAAAACCCCCTTAGTTGTATTAAGGGCTTTGGTTTTGGACAAATCCTTATGGATTCAACATTTTCCTCATAAACTATGACACCTTGAGCATTGATTTTGTCCAAGGTATAAAATTTCCTCCATCCAAAATGCGCACTTTGGTAACTTAGAAAATAAGGATTTTTGTTCAAGCATTTCCAACACTTCGTCTATATGTCTAAATTTCTCCTCCCACAATTTTCTATATATGAGAATATCATAAAAAAATATCAAGAAAAAATTCCTTGGCTATTTCTTTAAAATGTGATTCATACATGATTGGAAGGTAGCAAGGGCATTTGTTAGCCTAAAAGGTAGGACAATAAATTCAAAGTGTCCATGATGGCACTAAAATTTGTCATGGACATCTTTTTCTCTTAGCGTTATTTGATGGTACCTTGAACATAGATCATTTAAAAAAAAACTGCACCATGAATTTTATCGATTAGCTCATCATACCTAGAGATGGGATATCAAATTTTTATGGTCTTTTTAAAAGTTCCCTATAGTCAATGCACATTCTCATATTACCATCTTTCTTTTGCACTAGAACAATCGAGGAGGCAAAGGGACTAGAGCTAGATTGGATATGTCTAATTTTCAATAACTCCTTTATGTCTTTCTCAATTTCTTCTTTATATCTCAATGGATAACAGTACGGTGTGATAATATTAGGGTTTTCTCCTTTCACTAATTCAATATTGTACTCAGAGCCTCTCTTTGGTGGTGGTCCTTGGAAAATATCCTCAAAGACCCTTTTGTGCTTTTTAAAGATAGGTTGGATGTCAACACGTAAATATTTTCCTTGGGAGGAATACTTGTCAAACATCATACACCATGCAACCCATCCTCCTTGTCTATGCTTAAAACTTCTCTCCATCCTCTTGGATGAGACAACTCTTGGATCCATCAGACAATTGTCATAAAATGACTTCTTGCCCATTATGTCCAAAACAAAATTATAATTTTGGGAGGTCCAACATGAAGCATCCCAAGAGTGTATCACTAGGTACCCAAAATTACACTAGTATCTCTCATACTAGCATTCTTGATGTATTTGGATATCAAAGATAATGAGAATAAAATATTACAGCTCCTTTGTGATTTTATAATCTGATTGATTGTTTAACATGGTATTAGAGATGAAGGTTTATCAATTTCCTAATGAGACAAAATAGCCTAAGTGAGAATGAAGCTATCGTTTGTTGTTTCTCACCAGTAAGAACAAGTGGGTTGTTGAAAAAGGGAGTTTGTTGCTAGAGAGTTAACCAAGTCAAAGGCTGAACAAAAGCAGTTAAAATTGATACTAGATGAATGAAAAATACAAGACAAAGGTTTCGCTCAAGTGTTCATGCATTAAAATTAACATTTCCCTCCATTATCCTATTCTTGTCATATCCCTTATTCTGTTGACTTCCCTATCCCTCTTTTCCCATCTTTGATCTTGACAAAGATTACATATCTCTTTAGAAGCATCACATGTCTTATTTGCTTCACATTGCCTATATCCCTTTCGTCCATATTGTTTATCTTATCATAACCTCTGGTCCATACTTCCTATCCTATCATTTCTTTATTCATATCCCTATTCTTGTCCATATCCTAATATTTTCCCTATCCAAACTCCCTATCTTGGTCTTGATGTAAAATAAGGACATTAAATACAAAACATGTTTTCCAAAAAACCTCTTGACATGTCCATTCCTATGCATCACTTTCCATCCAGTGTCAATTTTTTTTCCTTATCCTATCATTGTCATGTCCAATCCCTTAGCTTGGCAAAAACATGTTATCCCATTTCTTGGATAGTCCTTGGCACCCAAACAGATCTAAAGCAAGTGACCCTTTACCTTCATCCATCTACCAGTACACTTGCCTATCCATAATTTTTCTT